>OY720457.1:4207500-4367500 GCA_963082715.1 Harpalus rubripes
ATTAAATATGATTAACATATTACTCAATTTAAAACAGTAATAAATTTAACATTTTTTTTCTATTGCAGTGCTACATGAAATGCATCTTAGCTGAAGGAGGCGCGGTAAGAACTAACCTTCAATTTGTATTGCATTTTGAATCATTTAAATCTAGATAAAATACCGAAACGTTAAAATATATTCTTATGCAACGTCTGACAGAAATGATATGGTTAAATTTCAGATGGATGAAGACGGAAATTTGGATTTTACGCTGATCGAAGAAATCGTCCCCGACAAGCTAAAGGCAGGCGTCAAAAATATGTTCGATAAGTGTGTGCCCGAAGGTAATAGTAATAGTTATTTATTTAAGTACTAAGCACTTAGGTCGCTCCTATCACCTCTGGAATAAGGAATAGAAATTCTTATGAGCATTTATAGTTTGCATGGAATGGAATAAAATGTCACTTTTCCAGTAAATTGAATATTCATTTTTGTGCGCTAATTTCACTGTTTGTATATAATAGTAGATATATGTCATTTTGAAAATAGACCTTTTCAAATTAACGACTGTCCCTTTTTATCGCTGCAAATAGTAAGAAAATCTGGTGTGGACACCACACGACTTCCTTGTACGCAAGACTAATATAGTAAAAATGATCAAGCAGAAGACTCACGTCATCAATAAATATTACTAGATAATGACGTCACTTATTACTACGTATACATGGGGTACTAATTTATTCTAGAAAATGTAATGCGTGTTGCATAACTTACTGTGTACAATACACGACATTTGTTATTTGCTTCTGCGATTGCTTTGTTAAAGCTTTTGGCATGATTGCAGATGAATTATTGTGTAATATTTATTAAGACAAACCAATAATATTCAGGGCATGGTTTAGGTCGTCTTAGTTCTAACCAAATCAAAGCACCCCAAAAACTACAAGACGAGAAAATTGTGCGCCCTAGGCTGCAGCCTAGTCAGCTTATCCGCACTGCAGTAATTCTGTAGCGTAAGACACAACTCGCAAAATACTAAGAAACTAGAACGATTTATTTTATTTATATATTTTATTGACAGTTCAATAGTTCAATATATTTTTAACAAAACAATAATACATAACCACTTTGATATTTGCAATCATTTATATTAATTCAAGTCACTTGTGCCTGGATGAGATGAGTTGACAATCACCTGTCAATCAAGTGACAGGGACAGAATCGATATTTAATCGATTTTAAATTCAATGTAAACATGGACATTGTCAGTAGTGCTACCGTTATGATACGAAAATTAACTACAATTATTTCAAATAATTTTATATTTCCTAAAAGGAATAAGGATTGACTTTGATATGAAGGTAAATTTCATTAATATATACGTTTCTTAATACTAGTATTTTTTATTCCCTCTTTTTAAAAAATAAATAACACCCAATAATTTCTATAAGTTATATTTCATTTTATAAGGTTTTTTCCAGGTGGATGACGTGAGTCTTCTGCTTGTACATTTTTACTATATGAAGTATAGACTCAATTATAAAATTGCACGTATTTGACGTAATTTGACATTAACATCTATTTTTTATTTTTTCGTTATTTTTTGTCCTAATCCATAGCAAGCTTCATTACAAAAACCAAAAAGTATATAAGTTTTAAATTTACATATCTCGCTTATACAAAGGGCTAATTTAATAATACTTGATGTGCTAGACGCAGAATTTAATTCTCTAAAACTCTTATTTGAAGCATTTATTTCTAAAATAAAAATGAAACCATTTTATTCAAGAAAAACTGTTCACAACTTCAGGTAATATATCACTTCCGGTTAGCCTGTTTTAACCAAATTTATTATTCCAATTGATATAAATGTCATATATTAAATTTGAAAAGTTTTGGATGATATTTTAATATAGTTTTTCATTAAAATCTATTATAGGCTTCAAATAAAGTACCATTTCTGGAAATTATGTAATGACCAAAAAGGGAGGTGCTATTCTATTCTATTTCATTCTATGCAATCTATAAAGCCTTTGGTTAGCGGTAACTGGAAGTTAAAACTGTGGTGGGATCGAGCCTTAAAAAGATTTTGTCATTTAATCACTAACTACGTATTTTACATGCAATATATACAAAACAATCAATAGAACCTTTTTATGTGTGTATTGCTACACAGAACTTAATACTATTTGCAAGTCTTACTAACCTTATTGAAGAATCAGGATCAAACCGCCTTGAAAGTTCATAACACAAAATATTTCGTCCAGCGTATTTGGAACACATACATTAACACCCAAATAACATAAATTATGTTAAAATCACCAATATAAACCATATTTACATACTGAAAACTCAATTTGACAGCTCAAAAACACCTGCTCTGCGGTCTACACGTGATTAGCAATAACAATAAACAAATGCAAATGGCGTGGGGGCGAACACGATGTTGTCGGGAATTTTCGGACATCTTCGTTCCGGGCGGCTAGATTTGGCATAATTTAAACAAATAAAATAAATAATTACAATAAAATTGTTATAAATAATAAATCCAATAGAATATTAATACTATTATTGAAAAATATTAAGTGTAAATAATCTTTCTGATATTTTGTTATATATTATTTATTTATTTTTAGCGAAAAATGCTGATTTATGTGAAAAATCGTTCGAATTCTATTCTTGCTGCTACAAAGTTGATCCTAAGGTAATAATTTCTATAAATGAATATTATCATTACAGTCTTATTAATATGATTTTTTTTTTTAGGATTATTTCCTTATTTAAGATGACTTACAACTTTAAACAATGACTTGTACAACTGGATTATGGACCCTGCAAATTATGGAAAATATTATTTATATGTAAATATAAATTATGTATCTCTATTCTCAAAATTTACAAAAATAAATTGTAGATCTTTTTAATAATAAAGAGCAGCAACAAAAAATATTAAACTTTTACTATTTTATTTTGTTTCTTTCAGAAATGTTGCAGTTATTTACAAATTATTTTAATTCTAATAAAAAAATAAATAAATTAGTATTGTTACAATAATGGTGAAAAAAGGAGCAATAACAAATATTAAACTTTTATTTTTTATTTTGTTTCTTTCAGAAAAGTGACCACTTTACATGCTAAAATGAAATAAAATATGTTTTTTCTCAAGGTTGTAGAGAAAAATATACCGTCATTTCACAGGCACTCAAAGCTGTTGGGGAGAGAACATCACAGGAATCATAAAAAATAGTTAATCGTTAAACAAAATTGAGAACGTAATTTTTATTGAACCGCTTATAAAATCGGTTTGAAACCGGTTTAAATTTATTTTGAACTGTTAACCGGTTTTTGAAACCGATTTAAAAGCCAGTTTTTTTGCCTTGTTATGAAAATTATATATTTTTAAAAGTAGTATTACGATCAATTTTGTAATATACTATAATAAAGTTGTTTTTGTCAACAAATTATGAAAAATATATGATAGTCTAATATAAAAAATTATGCAAATTTTTCCCATTAAAAATATCTGATTTTCGTAATTATTATAGACGTGCATTTAAATATGCAACTGACGTACTAAAATGCATAGAATAATAACGTTTTTTTTTGCATTCAAATAATTAAGAGATCTAATTACATAACAAAAATGCATTCAATACTAATTATTCCATATGTTTATCATGAAAAATAAGTTTTTTCTTTTTTAATGTCTCATTTTAATTATCAGTAACTAGGAAAATGACATTGAATGATGATATATAAACTAAAGAATTGAAAACAAGTCAATCATTGAGAACATTTTCTTCAAAATATAATAATGGCGAAGATCATTATTGTGGCTTTTGTTTGCCTTGTGTGTGCATCTATTGCTAAGGGACGTTTAGATGAAACGGTTAGTATAATTTCGTTTTACACTCGATATTTTCATGTCTTGTTGAGTTAACAGACAGTTTTTAACGAGGGATAAAAATACCGAGTCTTAAATTGATATATTTTTTCTAAGTCGAAACAGTGCACTTTTTTCATTAAAATAAGTTCTTAAAGTTAGTATTCACAATGACAATAATTTTTTGACGGAAACGGGTGAAAAAATGAAACGTTATGCCATTTTTTACGCTTTTATTGTACATGTAGATAATAGTTATTCCTGAAACATGTGTAAAAAGTATACGAGCCCAGTCGCACATGTATTGGACCAAAGAACCCTGGTGCAGAAAATCAATTTTCAGAACTAAAATTTATTATATACAAATCATTTATAGAAAAACAAACAAGTATAATAAACACACTGTAGTTCTAGTAATTAATTAACAACATTTAATATACAGGGTGTTTTTTTAAGACACTATAAGTAGGTATCTCAGAAACGAATTTAAATTGTGTTATATCTTGGAATTATACCAATAGAAAAATTATTTTTGTGTGCCATTGGATAAACACTATAATATTCATTATTTATATAACATTTTTATTTGAAACATTTTTCTCGATAACTGATAGGTTAGAAGTAATTTGAAGAAGAAAAAAAATACCAATAATCACTTATCTGCCCCTCCGCAGACAACCTGTATATAATAAATTTTAATTCTGAAAAAATAACCTTTGGCACAAAACTCCTTGGTCCAATACATGGTGTGACTGGGTTCGTATAATCAGAAAAATTGACTCTGTCGGGTGAATCACGTAATAACGACAAAACGGCATATCCGTCGCTGTTTGTTTTATAATATTGGATGAAAACGTGCCATTATTTGCATCACTCTATTCATGCATCGAATGATTCCTCTACTTGCTCTGTATAGGAAAATAATCTTACTGTTCTTTTAACATAAACGCTATTTTTGTTTGAAATAATGTTTAGAATGGCAATTTTTCATTTCCATAAGGACTTATTTTAAACAAAAGTAGCATTTATGGTAAAAGAACAGTAAGATTATTTTACCAATATTCGCAATCGAAAATAACGATAGAGGCGCTGATTTTCGAAACAAGATGGTCGCCATACGATGGGTTTGACATATGATAGTTCACATTATTCACTGTATTTCGTTGATTGTGTATACAAACCGAGTTCAAAAACTTATTTATACGAAGGCGACAAGTTAAAATATTTAATTATTAATTACTACACTATTAACTCAGTTGTCACTTGTCCAATATGGCGCTTGTACGATTGCTTTTCGTAGTACTGATTTGCGCCACTAGAGGGAAAATTTTATCTACGATTGCGAATAGGGCAGAGCAGGTAGACAGAGCGGCGCAAATAATGCGAGTTCGTCAAATCCTATAAGTGAAATAAGACTACTTTTTACTCATTTTGCATAGAAAAAATCTGATGTGGCCAGCACATTAACTTCCGTCAGTTCTATGTATTTTATACAAATTCCATACAGACAGTTTGTTGCGAAAGATTTTATATTTTCAGTACATTACTTTCCCTCAGTTCTATGTATTTTGCACAAATTCAATACAGAACGTGTTTCAGAATTGATTATATATTTGCAATAAAATTTTAACATAAACATACATGTCAATCACACTTGACATTGACATCTGTCTATCAGAATTTTTTTAATTATATTACTTGTTTCCTAGCTGGCTGCTTTATGAAATTTAATTTCTTTATAATTTTTTATCTCAATATCCATTCAATATGAAGGATAAAATGCAATCAAATCGTATAGAGTATAAAATATTCTTTAATATTTATACGACGAATACGAAAGAATTATAATTTTTACAATTGTAGTGTTGGAGTTATCGACACACACACGCACGTACGCGCACGCACACGCACGCACACACACAAACGCGCGCGCGAACACGCGCGCCCACACACACACACATACATACACAGCATACAGACATCATCGCAAAAATAGTAAAATCGTATTCTAGAGACTCTAAAACAGCGTTTCTTAACCTTTTCGAGGCGCGACCCAAATTTATCTATTATATTGGTTTCGCGACCCACTATATAGAATATTTTAAAAAAAACATGTCTTATTATAAACAGTAGTCTTCTTAGGAAAATAAGAAAATAAATATGTTGGAATAGCTATATCACATACTTACATATTTATAAAAAAAATAATAAAAATTTAACACCATAACAAGATCAACATTTTCAAATAAAACTAAATATGTTACAATTTGGAAAGTACATGAATTTGATACAATCTTAATCTTGTCTAATAGTCAAATGTTCGAAACATAAATATTACATTCCTATATTTGTCCAATTTGCATAGGTTTTTAAACTTCTTCGAATCACGGCCGTTTCTAAAATTTAGTTTTAGTAATTACAATATTGCTGTGTCCTTTTTTAACCAAAATGAACTCAGTCTCGGTAGGGTTGCAGTAACAATTCTGTATTGTATTGCTTACATTAGTAACATCTTAGAGAAATTTTATATACTTTTTAGAAGAATATGCCATTTTGTAATCAAAATTATAAGATTTTGAATAGTTTACGCGACCCAATTAAACCCTATCGCGACCCATAGGTTAAGAAACGCTGCTCTAAAACGTGCTTATTCATTAAAACTCACAGTCGAATATGTTGACCAAAAACAATACCTTTCTTACCTAAAGGTGGGGGAAGGTAAAAATTACGCCTACAATAAATCCGAGAATAAATACCATAACGTTTAATTTTTTCACGTTTTTATTGTGTGAGAAGTACATAGTTTATGAACCCATTTTACTGAATAAGTGCAATTTTTAAAACGAGCAAAAATACACATTTGTGAGTAAAATATATTTACCTACTTCTTTTTTCGAAAAATAAAAAATAAAGTTATACTCACTTGTAAGACAATTATTATTAAAGTTTATATTTTAGCTGGTTACTGACGACTTCAAAGAATATTTAGGCAATTTACATAAGAAATGTACTGAAGAAGTTAACGTTGACGATGGTAAATATAAATAAAATTAAACAATAGTCTAAAATGTATAAATAAATATGCACATATGATTTTTAGTAAATGTATTTCTTTACAGATGTTATTGAAAATACCAATAATGGAGAGTTTCCCGACAATCCTGATTTGAAGGTAAGAACTAGCAACGATAATATTAATATTGGATAATAAAATATTTCTTTTTCAGTGCTACATGAAATGTGTTTTAACAAATGGCGGAGCAGTAAGTGAAGTGACAAATTAATGGCAAAATATTTACGTTTTTAATATTGAAAACTTGATTCTAGATGGGTGAAGATGGTACTTTAGATTACTCATCGGTTGAAGATGTTATCCCTGAGGGAATGAGAGAAAGCATCCAAAATAAATTTGAACAATGTGTGCCACAAGGTAAATAAATAGTTCTTTTCTGACACTGTACATTGGATATATTAATCCCAGAATGTCTAAGGGAACCTCGTCGCTATTATTTGCATCGCAAGATATTGCAAAAGAACAGAAACGTATCCACCAATAATGCAAAACAAACAGTAATTTTGTGAAGAGAAGCGCACTACTAAATCCTCATAAAAATCAGATTTAATTATTAAATTTAAAAATATATATTTTTATTTGCTTATTCGTTAGAGAATTTAATTTTGAATTCAGTGATATAATATTTTTTTACCCTTACATAACAATTTTTTTGAGAAAAATGCATGTAAAGTTTTATACCAATATGATTAAAATATGGCTGTAATAAGAGTGCCATGAATGGAAAAAGTGAATACATGGCATTTTTATTACATAGAATTAGAGTGCCCTGACCGAAAGAAGTGAATGTTTTGTTTTTGTAAGTGATCATAAATGTCAACGTAAACAAAATATTCATGTATTTCTTTCATGGTATTCTAATTCTATGTAAAAAATAACACGTATTTGTTTTTTCCATTCATGACACTCTTATTATAGCCATATTTTAATCATACGCAATATAACAAGTGATGTGTTTATCATCGATGATATTCTCGAGTGAAACCAAGTTGCAGATATGTGCTGCTTCGGTTTCACGAGCAATATCATTGATTATTAATTATATCACGAGCTTATATTTAATGAGAGAATATAATTCTGTGTGCTGCTAACCTAACATTTCATATATTGTATTTCAACATGGTTAATTTTTCAATTGTCTTATTATTTTCATCCTTGCTGATATCAAAAACGATTACCGCACATTTTTATACCCAAAATTAACTGTCAATGTTGTAAATAAAGAAAATAAATCCCCTAGTAACGATTATAAATAAGGTGATAATTTCTTTGTTTTTTTATCATCGCTATGATAGACATGTAACTAGGGAGATTCTGAATGTTTATTGGCGGAAAACATGTCACGTGATTAATGAATTATATTCTCAATTTAATATGAAACTTTACATGCATTTTTCTTAAACAAATCGTTATGCACGGGAATAAAAATATTATATCACTGAATTTAAATTCTTTAATGAATGAGCAAATAAAAAATATATGATCCCACTTAAAATTAAAAAGTTAGGTCCCGTATTTTGAGAGCCACTGGTTCAAAAAATTATTTTTCTTTTCTTTAAATTTGTCTTGTGAAATATAAATTGTTTGCCCATTTAACCGTCTTTGTAGCTCTTATAGTTCTCGAGATAGCAATAGGGGATCATTTAAAATGAACACCCTGTACACACATACATATATCGATATGATGACATATTCGTATCGTGCGAATGTTTACCAGATGTCACCACACGGGCACTCATTGCTGACGAATTACTTTTGCGCTATTTAAAATTCGAAATAATTTTGACGTCTGTTGCGATCGAACCCGGATCCCCAGATTTGCTAGTAGACACTCATAATAATAATATTTTTCATTTTTAGCAACACATGAAGATTTTTGTGAAAGGGCATTCCAGTTCTTTTCTTGCTCGTACCAAGTTAATTCTGAGGTAAATCCAAACATATTGTAAGTTATGGGTCATTTTATTTCCTCCTTTTATGTTCCAGGATTTCTTCTTAAATTGAGAATCATTGGACAGTCCGATTATAGTAAATCAGAACAAATGACGAACGCTATGAAACATTTAATTAGAATTAAACGACATTATTTTGTTATACGCAAACTATTATGTTTAATATGAGTTATATGTAATTAAAATTTCCAATAAATATTGTTGCATTTTATTTCGTCAATTATTAAGTTAAATGGCTTAAATATTTACAGGCCAATATCTGTACCTGTACCTATGTTCATTTATTAATTCATATTGTAATTCCTTTGCATCAAATTGGTTTGTATAGGTTTTCAAAGTGTTTTCTTTTTAATTCGAATGGTTTATATTTTGGGTTGGAGAAAATTAGATCGGATGCTAAAAATATTTTTGCCGCCGAGCCGTGAAACGGTATTAGTTATGTGATTAACACGTTGGATGCCGCTGACGCTTAGAAGCGACGGCTAATACACTCGAGTAAAGCAGTAAAGGTAAATAAATTTTGGGATCAGGCAAAGAATGTTAAAATTAAACCTGTATTTAACACTGCCACGTTATGTATTTTTTCTAAGTCTGGGCCAAAACCATATTTTATGGAAAACAGCTTAGTGTTATGCTTCTAAGTCAAAATATGTTATTTTTAGTTTCAAAAAATTATCATTTTGTACAAAAATTATTTATAAATAAATCTGATGTGGCCAGCCATTACCTTCCGTGAATTCTATCTATTTTATATAAATGTTATACAGAAAGTTCCTTGCAAAAGATTCTATTTCTTGTACATATATTACCCTAAGGCCGTTGTATTTATTTTATACAAATTCCATACAGAAAGTTTCTAGCGAAAGATCATATATTTTCAGTAAAATTATAACACAAACATACTGTCAAATGCACTTGACACTGACACCTTTCAATCAGAATTTTCTTAATATAGCAGCTGTTTCTAGAGTTATAACATAGCTGGCCAATATAAAATATATTATATCTTTATAATTTTTCAACTCTATATCTATTTAATATCAAGTATAAAATGCATTCAAATCGTATAGAGAATAAAATATTCTTTAATATTTATAATAACATTAAATGTGAAAAAATTATATTTAACATCGTTTTTTCAAGAAAAATTGTTAAAATCTTAAAATGAGGGTACTTCCGGTTGGCCAATTATAACCAAAATCTAATCAGCTCTTCACATGGATGTAACGAAGAGGAATACGAAAGAATATAATTTTTGGAATTGTAGTATTAAAGTTATCGCATTAGAATTTTTGTCACACACAGACACTCACACAAACACACACACACACCATCGTAAAAATAGTAAAATCGTATTCTAGGGATCCTAAAACGTGCTTATTCATCAAAAACTCACCACCGAATTTTTTGACCAAAGACAATACCTACCTTATCTAAAGGTGACGGAAGATAAAAATGGCACACAACGCGTATGAACGTATCTCTCAATTTCATGAATTAGAAAATACGGGAAAGAGAAACAGATGTCTCGTGTGCTATGAAAAAATAGTCGCCGAATCAGGAAACAAGGTTGCTAGAAACGAGAGTACCAGATCAACATGGGCTTACAAGAAATATTTCTGTATTAATTGTTTTTTTAAATCCTATATAAAATAAAAAGGTTTTTGTAAAGTTTTTGACAATAAAATTCTCAAAATATATGCCAAATTTGAATTAATACATATTATCATTTTATGGAAAAATAATTAATTTCTGTATTTTTTGATAAAAATTTCGGGGACCAACGCATCTTTCAAGTCCACGGCGCCAAGCTTTGGACATTCCCATATATGGCGCAATCGTAAAGCTACGAAACATTTTAGTAACGTCGACATCGTGGCACAACATTTATGGTATACGGTCTCCATAGCAAATGCATCAGTGGCACATAAGTCAAGCCACATGAGAGCCAACATGTTAAAGTGTTTAAAAGGGTCTATGCAACCGACTTCTGTAAATTAAAGTAAACAGACTACTATTGGTAGGATGATAAAACCGAGCAACGTATGTTCCTCAAGTTTTGCGTAAAGCTCGGTCAAAATTTTTACTTTATTTTTATATAAATACATAAAAATATATTTATTGGCTGACTAGATTTAAGACAATAAATTACATTTATTTGACATAGATTTATACATTAATAATAAATTACAAATACAAGTTGTCTTTTATTTACAAATTACCGCTATTCAAATATTTCGAAGAATACCCTGTATCTAAAATATCAAAATTTGCAGCTGCTGACTTAATAGACAACTCTTGTACTGCATTCATTGGATTTGGCTTAAAATTTTGTCTTGCGACTGCCTTATAAGGCATTTCCACTGACACTGCAGTTGTAAGCACAGACCCTCTGTGGTCATTATTTGTTTGAAAGTTCGTTTGTTTCACTGCAAAGCCTTCTGTACCAGCACTGGGTCTCTTGTATTGAGGCCCTGAACCATATGGTAAGGGTACACCACCTATTGCACCTTTATGGCGTTCAGCTCTGTCTTTACACAGACCATATCGGCCCATTAAAATAAAAAAGTCTCTTCGGTATTGCTGAGTTAAAAGAGCGTACAAACATGGGTTTGCACAAGAATTTAACGGATAGAAAAACACTAATAATATTTTAGTTTGTGTGACATTAATAAGTGGATAACCTAAAATAGCTGTTAGTCCAAAAAAAGCTATTGGCGCCCAACAGGCAAAATCTGTAAACACCAATAATGCCATACGTTTCGCCACTGTCAAATCAGACCTAACACTAGTCACATTTGTACACTGATTTCCTTGTCTTATACTTTTATACATACTGCCATAACACACACATATTAACGCAAACGCTACTGCGTTGAACGCTAACAAAGTTGACAAATATAAGGCATCAGTGTTTCCCTTGATTTCGAAGGGTAAACATATGCTGGTTTTGCTATAGTCGCTGATTCCCGCCAAAGGTAATGAAGCCATACACAGTGCGCATGCCCAGCCGCATAACATGACGCGAACAGCTGTGTGTAGTTTTAAACGCTTATTTAGGTGGATCGCCCAAGTTATAGTGTACCACCGTTCGGTGGTGATGACAGCGAGGGTATAGACGGAGAGAACGTTGCCGAAGACGGTGAGGAAACCTGCTACTTTGCAACCATCCCCTGAAAAAAAAACAAGGAGAGTAAAGGTGAGAAAAGTTATGAACGAAACCAGGAGGCCGGTTCAAAAGTATACTGTCTAATTTGTTTCCGCTGGTACAAATAAACTAAAGGAGCTTCTGGGCAATGGATCCTGTCCTGGTATTCTCGAAAGATACTTATTTAAAAAGAATCCGACCTTCAATTGGATTTCCGATTCGCTCTAAATGACTGAAGGAGTTGGGCAAAGATGCTGCAAGTTTTGTCAAAAGTTTGGTGATTCTCAAAGGGAAACAATTCTTAAGATTCGTCAGGTGTTTGGAGAAGATGCCATGGGAAGGACACAAATATAGGATCCTATTTTGAGAGTAGAGAAGATATTATGCGGAACGCAACCATTTTAAAAGAAGGCTTCCACAGGTGTTTCCAGCAGTGGAAGGATTGGTGGACTAAGGGGTTCCCTTTTAAGTTTTTACAAAAAGTGAAGCAAAAACTTACAAGTTCGAAACAAAGTGTTTTATTGCTTTTCGAAATATTCGCCTTTTGAGTCTATACATTTTAGCATACACTCAAACAATTCTGGAAACATTTTCTCCGCTCTGATGCTAATGTCGTAGAAACATGGTCTCCAACTTCTTGAGGTGATGAAAATCGCTGCCCACGCATCTTTTGTTTGACAGTGGGAAACAAGAAAATGTCATTAGGCGATAAATCGGGCAATGAGACATTGTCTTTTTCTCCTTCAAATATTCAGTTGTTTATGGGAGCTGGCATTGTCGTGATGAAGAATGATGCGACGTTTTTTGTTGTTTTTCCTTACTTCATCGAAAACAGTTGGCAAACAAATTGTTGTATACAATTCAGCATTAACAGTTCTTCGATCCTCTTAAGGAATGGTTGCGACATATCCAGTACAACCAAAGGAACAAGCGATCATTTTCTTGGAAGTGAACGAACAACTTTAGTGGGATTGGGTTCATTGTCAAACACCCAAACAGTAGACTGTTGTTTGCTTTCAGGTTCATACGAATATATCCAAGTTTCGTCTTCTGTAACAATGTTGTATACGGATTTTGAACGTCCTCGGTTGAATTTTTTCAACATTTCCTGACACCAATCGAGACGAGCCTTTTTTGCGCCTTGGTCAAATTATGCAGAATCCATCTGGAACAAATCTTTCTCACACCTAAATGTTCATGCAAAATCGATTGTATTGCAGTCTGCGATAAGCTAAGAGACGGCTCTATCTGTCTGTAAGTCACATGTCGATCTTCTTTAATCATGTTGTGCACAGCATCGGTGTTTCTCGGAATGATAACCGATTTTGGCCGACCTTCTCGACATTCATCACTGACGGATGCACGACCACGACGAAATTCTGCAAATCAATTGTAATCATTGTTGTTGAGTAAGGCCTTTTTTAAAATCATAAAAAAATATCCAACGCAAACCTTCAAGAGTGATTTCCATATTTGCACCAACATGCTTCTTTTAAACGTTCACTATAAACAACCTACTCGGTCAATTTCTAAGTTGCCACTGACTTCGCAATAACAAACGTCAATGTTTAAAAATACAGTGATGCTACAACTCATTAACGCTATCCATTGTTCGATTATAAAAACTTGAAAGGCAACCCTCATATGTGGAGGCCCAAGAGGCCTACTTTAAAGAGTCAGCCGTCAGGTAGCAATATTTTTTCCCAACCGAAGATCGGATTCTTTTTAGACAGGCCTTATATTAATGGAAGCAGATAAATTAACTGCAGAAACATAATGGCAAGTGACAAGTGGGACAAAATATAACAAGAGAAAAAAAGAAAAGGAAATGTTTATAGGAACTGACAAGAAAAATATATTGTTAAGATTTGAAGGTAAATTAGAAAAAATGAACTGATTCCTTATCTTACCCCTTTGCCAATATATGGCGTAATTGAAGTATAGTCCAATAGAGCAGGCATCTACGATGGCTATAAGAAACAAATGAATTCCTATACAAAGATCTGCTACTGCAAGATTGGCCATTAGGAACTTGGACACGGTGAGACGAAAGTGTGACGTCACTATTACCACGAAGACTAGCAAGTTCCCAATAATGGCGGACAGGGAGATGAACCAGACGGGAATACGCAGAGCCCAGTTACCCATCAAATCTTCGCAAGGGTTGAAGGCATCGGGTTCTGGGTTGCATTTAACCTGAAACAAACACACAAAATATTCGTTTTCCGGGAATGGACTGTGTCATATTTTGAATCAGAGCTCAACGTTTCGCCCGCAGTCGTATGGGGCATCTTCAGGAGCAAGGGGGATACTACTGTCTTAAACAAGGTTACCCGACGTGTCCATCACGCTAGAGGCCGAGTTTAAGCAACAAGTGGGGGAGACTCAGTTTACAAGGTTACCCGACGTGTAAACCACACTACAGGCCAAATAAACCAAGTGATGAAAGGAAGGCCGAGAAAACAGTTATATACTTATCTAAAGATACGGTAGATGAGCAAAGCTAATGAGGACCAATGGGAATCGAGTTCGTAATGGTAGATTGGGCGTGTCGTGTTCCGAGAATCACCGGTTTCCACATGTGGCTCAAGAAATAGCCATCATCCCGATTGATGTTATTAGGATATTTCCATATTTCTAAAGTTTCCCTGTATTTACGTCTGTAAAACTCAGGGACAGGAGCTAAAATGCGGGAATTTTCAAATAACATGTTATGTCATGTGTTGTGTTGGTGTTCTGCGACCGCAGACGTTAATACCATACCAAAAAAAATCTTAGAAATACTCCCCCAAACTAAACGCGAACTCTTGTCGTCACCCGGTGTTTATAGTATTCCTTGTTCTTGCGGCACAGTATACATAGGTGAAACAGGAAGGAGTGTTCACACTAGATTGTCAAAAAACAAACGCTGTCTGCGTAATTAACATCTGCGGTCGCAGAACACCAACACAACACAAGACATAACATCTTATTTGAAAATTTCCGCATTTTAGCTCCTCTGCCTGAGTTTTACAGACGTAAATACAGGGAAACTTTAGAAATATGGAAACATCCTAATAACATCAATCGGGATGATGTTTATTATTTATTTATTTACGCTCAATCTAACATTACGAACTCGATTTCCATTGGTCCTCATTAGCTTTGCTCATCTACAGTATCTTTAGATTAGTATATAACTGTCTTCTCGGCCTTCCTTTCGTCACTTGGTTTATTTGGCCTCTAGCGTGGTTTACACGTCGGGTAACCTTGTAAACTGAGTCTCCCCCCCTTGTTGCTTAAACTCGGCCTCTAGCGTGGTTGACACATTGGGTAACCTTGTTTAACACAGTACTATCCCTCTTGCTCCTGAAGATGCCCCATACTACTGCGGGCGAAACGTTGAGCTCTGACTCAAAATATGACACAGTCCATTCCCGGAAAACGAATAATTCTCATTACTCAGACTGTGGAAGCCTACGCAATTATTTTACTTAAAATATATCATCTTTATCAATACCTCTTGGTAATTTTTCGCTATCTTCCCACAAAGGGCATGAACAGGCGTATATGGATTCACTGGCACATCTAAGAACTCCCCTTCGGGAGAAAGAACATGGCGTTCTTGACTTTGATTGTTTACTATTGGCTCCCACTGCAGCAGATGGCGCTGTCGTGATGTAACGTTACTGCGCGCACAGTCTTCTTCGAGTCGTAGTAGCAACTGCGCATGTCGCGCAAATTCCCAGGGGTTGTGAACGCGCGGAAAACGAAATGCGCAGCAATGGTAGGGGTAAGTTAGCCAGGCTTCTCGAATATTCTATTTAGAAAGGGATGAAGATAGTAAAACAAGTAGTAATGTTAAGAAATACCTGTATAAAAGAATTATAATGTATTTACCTTAAAATGAAATACAGAAGGAAACACTTTTAAACTGACAGTTTCTTGCATTTTGAGGACTTCTATATCTCCAAGTCCATCCACTGGGAGTACAGTGATTGCAGTGTTGGACAAATCTCTAGAGAAGAGGAAAAAATCAAAAAATAAATTTTATATACGTTTTACTAAATTTAATTGGATAAATGAAATACGCTATGATGCTAGATTCATATAGTAACGATATAGGACGAGAAATATAGCAACATGAGGTTCTTCTCTCCTTTGTTGCAGGAATAAAGACGCAAAATCAGACACTATTCGTGAATCGTGAATCACCCTGTATATACAGGGTGTAATCATACTTCGGGGGAAAAAATGAAAAGGTATATAGTACTGACCAAAATGAGTAAAAAAGGTTTAATCAACATGGGTCCGATCTTCAATAGTTTCCGAGATAAGGCAGTGAAAAATAAGTTTTTATGGTTACTGATTATAATTAGTAGTTAAAGATTGGTAAACAGCGTTCACAATATATTAACGACTACGAATAACTATTTTTTTTGGTAAAATAGCATATTTGATTCAAAAAATTTAAGAGCTGGTTTAATTTAATACTTCTTGTTTAGCAGATTTAACTATTATTTAATATTTTTATATATCTCTCTTTTTTTGGTGTATAAAAAAGTTACAACCTATAAAACTGATATGTATTTTTATGAAACACATTTTAAAAATGTTTATTTGTAACAGACTAATAAAGTCAGGATGAAATTCTACTTCAATTCAATACAAATGTAATTTATTTCTCTTAAAACAACTGTCAACCCCAAACCTCAACAAATGTCATAACATCTTTATTTTTCTACAATATAAATATTTCATTCTACCCTGTTCTGTGATTGGCTACTATATTAACTATTAATCATAAAACCTCATTCATAACACGAAATTAATGGTTCGTATTAGTAGTTACGATTAGCGCAGAAAGCTTTGCATACGTAGTTGTAGTTTAGCGTTCACAATAACGAAATTAGCGCAGCCCAGGTCCGCGCTAAGTCCAGATAGCGCAAGAGTTTGTAAGCTCCAAACTTATGGTTAGTGGTTAACAGAGTAACCAATCACAGAACAAAGAAAAGAAAGATGTTGTGACATTTGTTTAGTTTGACAGTTGTTTTAAAAGAAATAAATTTCATTTTTGTTAAATTGAATTAGAATTTGAAAGGTACTGACTATATTATTCTGTTACAAATAAACATTTTTAAAATGTGTGTCATAAAAATATCAGTTTTGTAGGTTGTAGGCAATAAAAGCTTATTCTGTTAAACTTTTTTTATACAAAAAGAGAAAGATATAAAAATATTAAATAATAGTCAAATCTACTAAACAAGAAGTATTAAATTGAACCAGCTCTTAAAAACTTTGAATCAAATGTACTATTTTTCCAACAAAAATTGTTATTTGTAGTCGTTAATTTCATATATTGTGAATGCTGTTTGCCAATCTTTAACTACTAATTATAAATACTAACCATAACTACTAACACTTCGTATTGTGAATAAGGTTTAAGAGTTACGACTTCGATTAAATAAGATTTTTTGTTTACCTTTCAGAGGTCAACTTAGATGTGCTTTTTTTAAATCAAATAACTGTACTAAGTTAAATGTGGCAACCTTGGCCAGTATTTGATTTTCAAATAACTTCGTTACTATTAGAAATTGAGAAAAATGTTTCATATAAAATTTTATTATTTTTTTATAGTTTATTTATTGACATAGACAAAATTTTATTTAATCACTATCTTTGTCAATTTTCTTCGATTCTAATAGTAAATGGCCTCTTCCTCGGAAACAGTTAACGAACGGACCCATGTCGATTAAGCCTTTTATTTTTTTCCCTAACTATGATTACACCCTGTATATTGTTCATATACGAAGTGTCATCTTACAAATTACTAGTATCTAATTTCTTTAATGCTACTCCTTTCAAGCGATAACAAAGTCTGTCACTAGCATGTATTGTGTATGGTTACAGTGTATATTCAGTTCCTGCTAATTATACTTACATGTAACGCAAGCTGTTTAGCCCTGAGAAAGCTCTGGGATGCAAGTCCGTTAAGTCGCTGTTTCCCTTGAGACTCCTGCAATATTATACTCTTATTAATCATCCTAAAACTTGCTTTATTTTCAGCCGGAAAACTTCATCAAAGTTGATGTGTTTTCATTTTCAGTTTCTCAGTATTTGTGTTTGACAGCGCGATTAAAATATTTTCTACTTTTGTTGAACAATATTTGATCGTAGATGAAAATATTGTATTTATGTAGCGCTTGCAAAATAATTATATAAGGTAAAAAGATTACCATGTTCACTGCTGCGGTTACAATACTCGCGTTCAGCCGTGCTAGCGCCAGACTTGGTATTATATTGCTGTGTTTCAGTGCCCCCCCCCCCCCCGCCTTCCCTTTCATATATTTTTTTTCTACGACCACCATGAAAAGTTGATATTTATGCTCTCTTTTGTCATCGTAAAGTTAAAGATTACTGAGGAACGAGCAAAAAAATACTTTACGGCGCGTCTCCCACAGCAACGCGCGGTAATGTACTTAATTTGCTCGCTTAGATAAATACATATTATTGTTGAAATTATAATTTATTAAAACAATACTTACGAAATCTAAAATATACGTTAGGTTCTGTTTTACACTACAAATGTGATACAAACAA
Organism: Harpalus rubripes; assembly: GCA_963082715.1. Taxonomy (NCBI): domain Eukaryota; kingdom Metazoa; phylum Arthropoda; class Insecta; order Coleoptera; family Carabidae; genus Harpalus; species Harpalus rubripes. The sequence goes on from OY720457.1 coordinate 4,226,118, forward strand.
TACGAAATTAGCTACGCTACCAACTTATTTATTTAATTAAGTTACAACTTTATTCTGTTGGTGAATGTACATTTAATTATAACTATATTTCATAATTAACAAACTTAGTGGATTTAATCATTGACCGACAATGTTAAAATTGAATGTGCAGTTTTGGCAGTTTTGTATATTTATTCCAGAGCTTGAAACAGCTGACGAGGATAAATTAGATTCTGTGACTGTGACATTCTCACTAGAATATTGAGTTAGTGTGGTAGTTGCAGAAGTTTGATTCTCCTTGTTTGTTAAAATTTTATGCGCTGTATCAAAACTTTCATCAACATAACCTTCCGCAATAGCTGATGAACGCCAGCCACCATGACGTTTTAGAGTCATAATGTCAGCTCCGGAATTAGGTAGTAATGTAACAGAGGATCTGCGGAAACAATGGCCTGTAAATGATTTCGAATCAGGTAAATTCAGATATTGTGCAATGTTAAATGGAATTTTTCCTATAGTGTTCATTCCAACAACTTGTGCGGTACATTTGCCATGCTTATAATTTATGAATAATCGCCGAGATGATATGTTAGAGGGTCGAAGAGCAACATATCGTCTGTACATTGACAAAAGATTATGATCATCAACAATAAATGTTCACTGAACATTAGTTTTTGAGTCTGGAATCTTCACAATTAAAATGGACCCATTATCCTCAATATCATCTACAGTCATCCTAACTAATTCGTCGCGTCGGCATGCTCCAGCAACACCCAATATAAAAGCAACTTTCATCATAAGGAAATGATCGTCTGGGGCTTCAGTCAGGAATTTATTTATTTCATCTCTTGTTAAAGATTTAGATTTTTTGGTCTATAACCAACTGATTTTTGTTTCTTGATTTTTTTTAACTTACACCATTCAATGAAAAGGTTATAATTCTTTTCGTATAATGCTCTTGATTTTGCAGGTAATAAACTCAAGGAAGCATTTTGCGCCGTTTCGAATATATCTGGAGAAGTGCAAGAAAAATCACTATCTTCACTATTTTCGGAGATATTTGAGCACATTTTTGATGTATGTGTGAAAACTTTTCATAAAACAATGATTGTTGGCATCAGAATTATTTATTTACTCATATCGTCATGGTTACAGCAACACAAAACAGGAAATTGGTTAAGATTGAATTGAACTTACTAAATAGGTATTATTATTTTTTTATTTCGTTAGTAAAGTCGTAGAAAAAATTATGTGTGCATCTCTAGCGTAAAGTATATTTATTGCTCTAGCTCGATTTACGAGCACGAGCAATAAAGATTCACTTTACGCTCTTGATACACAAATAACTATTAAGAATGTGCTCTGCTCGGTTTACCGCTCTTTACGTATCTTCCTCCGGGGGCTATAGACCTTAAAAGAAACCATAAATAATCATGAAAACCTAAATTAATATTTTTCGATTCGTTGTATACTATTATCTTTATTTTGCAATGATCACAAATTAATACTTTTAATTGAATGTCGGCTTTGGGGACAAAAATCAAGTTAGCGTGAACATCACAGTCACTAGGGGACACACCAATCGGACGTACAAAAGAGAAATGTTTGACAATATTCCCTTGGGCATAAAATGATTTGTCGTTGTATTGTGAAACACAAAACACGATTTCCACTGTGTCAACAGGGACAGGGATTTGTCGCAGACGCAAACACATGCAGGCTCTCAAATCTACTGTTAACTAAAAGATTTTTCATTCGGATTAACAATCATCCATTTAGGGATTTGTTGAGTAATCCTAGCTGATCTTTCTGTCAAGCATTCGTATTTGTGTTTAATGTAAATGTTGGTAAATATCAAGAACAAAATGATAAACAATTTGCCAGGCTAACTCATAAATTCGTTTGCGATTTAAATATACAGGTGTTAATGAATACGTTTTACAAATTTATAGGCTGCGTAGGGACAAATAAACTCATATCCGGAAACGCATTGTTTTCGAGCTACAGACTTTAGTTCTCTGTTCTTTATCACTTCAATTATTATTTAGTTTATATTGACTTTTAGAATTGAATTGCAGACGCATTATGAATGAGCATACTGTTCGCGATTACGCTAACATGGTGTTAAATGCACGTCAGCAAAAGAAATTCAAACAAATCCTGGTGTTATTATAATATTATACAGGTATTGCACAACTGATTTAAATAATTTAAATAACAAAATTAACAACTAAAGTTATATATCACGGCCAACTAAAATGAAGATACGTTGTAAAGTTTCTGAAGCTGTGAATTTTTTCTGAAACTGTGAATAAAATGAAGATAGATAATTACACTTCTAAGAGCCTGTAGTTCGAAAACGGTGAGTTTTCTAAGTTTATTAGCAAAATACAAGGATATTAATATATACACTGGATTGCTAACTTGTATTTTGTGCACATAGTCGCCTGTGAGGCAAGCAACTGGAAGGCAGCCATTTGCAGAAAAGGCAAAATACGCGCCAAATTTAAAATTATATATAGAAACAAATTATAAATGGGATGAATTGACAGATTTTTAAAAAATTTATTGCGTATATTTTAAAAATTATAGTTAATAGCTGTATTCTTTTTGACCCAATTGAAACTCAGCTCAGTACATACCTGAGTTGAGATGAAGTGAGTTATGATGTGTGCAAAAAGAACAAGTTTAATTCCATTTTATCACTTCCTTCTTTACCGATAGTATTTGCTGTAACAGCTGTCAAAATTATTGACTTATTTTCTGATCTATGATACTGTTTATAAACGAAAAATTGATAATGTTGAAAATATATTACTGTAAGTATATCTGTATATGTAAATATAAAATTTGTTATTATATAACCTTAAAATGCAAACTGAGTGTTTCAAATCATTTTGAGTTTTGTAAACTGGTAGTGTAGCATCGGAAAGGGGGGAAGTGAGTTTACTCAGAACAACTCAAATTAGTTGTGTCAAAAAGAACAACGATTTCCTGAGTTTATCTGAAGTGATCTGAGATGAGCTGAGATTTTGTCCAAAAAGAATACAGCTAATATTTTAGTAATAAAATATACATTTATTACATATATAGCAAATTCACAATAAAATAGGACTATGAATTTAAAAATAATATTTGCTTATTAAATAGATGCCTTTTGCATATGTGGTGGAAAATTTGGAAATACAGAAGATGCTGAGTCTGGTTTTAATCTTCATATATATGTTCCAGGCCTTTTCAAATAATCAGTTTCAAAAAAATAATCACTGCAAATTTTTGATGGTTTTGTAAGTGTGAAATGTTTTCTTTTCGTAATATACCACTATTAATTAAAGGAAATCTGTAAAATACTTAAAACAATAGTATGAATAAATATGTATACATATATATGAACAATATTTACTTGAAAAATTGTCTAGGGTTATCCTTGCTATGTCTATTTGTCCACCCAAAAGCACTACAAGAAGACGGCATATTGCCTTTTATTATGGAAATATCTCACTTAAAGTATTTATTCACTAAGAACACAACACAAACACCACTTTATTCAAGAAAACTACCATGTAATGCAATAATAGACCAACGAACGTTTGACGTTTTGCCTTTCCTGCAAATGGCGCCGTACCCCCACCACTTGCTTCAATTATAAAACGTATGTCAGCTAGCCAGTGTTTTAATAGAACATCGTTGGAAAAATATAGTCTATTTTGCATCCCATACATACCGTATAAATTTATAACCCGAAACAGAATTTCATTGAATTTTAATAAAGTGCGAATATTGTTTAAAATAATTTTTACTTTTAAAAAGTCTTCATATAATGTAATATATTATCTGCAGCACTAGATATTTAGAAAATAAAATTTGACATTTTCTATATATTCAACTGTTTTTGTACAGCCTACTTGAAAAAGATTTAATTCCATTCAAGTTATTTATTTTTTAAAGGATCACATACTCGAACTGTCATATAAACGAACTCTATAAATATTTGAATGAATCCATGTGTATAAGAAGCTAATCGAATTTCATGGATAAGAGCGCACATATTCCGAATCTTTTAGATTTGCAAATTTAATTTTGTTGAACGAGAGTTCCACAATAGTCGTAGCGGTAGCATTGATAGGTACATTACATTCCCTTGAATGCTCCATGTATTGGAGCAATATCTGCGAATGTAATTCGTAGCTCAGTGGCTCTATTCGCAACCTACAAGTTCACATTTTGCTCCAACGAACAAGAGGTGCTTTCATTGTAAGATTCTGTGCTCTATGCGCATGAATATGTCAATTAGCTGAGCTGTCCAGAATTTATGTATATTATATCTGTTGACATTTAATAAAAAATATGATCAAGTGACAAAACAAAATATTCACTAATTTAAAAGTAACATGTATTTATTTTTTCCATTCGTAGCACACTTAATATAGTCATATTTAAATCAAATTAATATAAAATTTAATATGGATTTTCCTAAAAAAAATTGTTATGTGATGGTATGAAATGATTATATCGTTCAATTCAGAATTAAATTCTCTAGCGAATAAGGAAATAAAAAATATATGTTCCTATTTAAAATAAAAAAGTTAGGACCCATATTTTGAGAACCGGTGATATAAATTAATGTTTGCTGTTATCAGTAGTTTTGTAATTCAAAATGACACAATTTTGCTCATTTAACCAAATTCATATCTCTTCAAATAAAAAAGTTTCTAATAGTGAGCAATCTTATTGAGACAGCCTGTATAAAAAGAAAACGAGTTATGCACTCAGTGCAAAAAATTATTAATTATGTGTATACTGACTATTAATTTTAATAGAAGATACAACTACAGAGTGATCAAAAAAACTTGAAATTGATATGACTGATACAGAAATTTATTTCCTGTTATTGATACTGTTGACAGTGACATTTGAAATTTAAATTTTAGTACATTTACAATTTTTACCTCCCGCTACCCTTGGTAAAGGAGGTATAGGGACCGTGCTAAAAATTGCATATCGAAATTTTGATAAATGACCACGTTTTAAGGTCCCTAGAATCCAATTTTAACATTTTCACGATGATGTGTGTGTGTATGTATGTGTGTATATGCGTGTGGATCCTCCACTCTAACTCAAATAGGTACTATCATTCAGAAAATATTGAAACCTTGTATTTCGAACTTTTTCTGTAATGGAAAGAGCCCATTAGATTTTGGTGAAAATCGGATAACCGGAAGTGGCACTTTACTAGAAGCCCAAAATAGTTTTTCTTCGAAAAATACCTTTAAATGTTATTTTTTAGAGATTAATGTTATCATAAAAATTAAAGTTTATTAAATTTTCTATAGATTTGCATTAATACTTTTTCTATATGTTGTATGGATAAATTTATAAAATTATCTATAATTTAAATCCCACATCCTCCGCTTTAAACAAACAAAACGTAGTTATTCAAATGTATGTAACTGACAGATAAAAGTCACTATCAAAGAACTATTCATTCGAAAATAATATTAGTAACGTTTTAAAAAGAAAAAAGTAAATAGAACAATAGAAAAGGAATTCAATACAGTTTCCAGTATAACTAAATATGTAGGTATGTATTTAGATTAATAAAATTAACGATTCACAAAAATGTTTAAGCTAATCCTCATTTTTGGATTAATGAATTCTATTCTATCCCGATATTTAAAATTGAATCTTCATTTTATTATAGCTCCGGTGGCTCAATAATTAGAGCAACGCCTCATGTCATGAGTGCGCTCGGGACTCAGTGTTTGAATCCCACTAAGGCATGGATGTGTGTGAATGTGAACCCACTCTGTAATTGGGATTTAATCCTGTTGAGGGATTTAAAAAAAAGGTAGTTACTTGGATTAGATAAGACTATATTTTAAGAAATAAACTGTCAAAATTAGAGTGAAATTCGTTACTCCAAAAATAAGGATTAACTTAATAATTTTTGTGACTCGGGCTGTAAATAGCGGGAGGTATTGTGTTGGCCACACCAGATTTTTTATTATGGTTATAATGGTCATTGTTTCCCTTATTCACATTCTTTTATTTCTTACATTAGCTACATAACAATAATCTAAAGTATTTCAAATATTTGAAATCCTATTAGCTGTCAGGTCCTTGCTCTCATATAACCTATTTGTATTTATTCTAAAAATGACATGTCAAATAGTATTTCCGCTTTACCTGATGTTGTGTAAACTGTGGAAAAGAAAGATACGCAGAATCATATGGCCAACTGAATCAGTTATATTTGATCACTCTGTGTATAAAATGGTATATCAGTGCGGCTTGTTTTGTATAACAGATGGCTTTCTCGAAGAGATACATATGTTCTTGGAATTAAAATATATATATGTCAACAAAACTATAGTGGTTGTAAAAATACAATAGTTTATTGTTTCAACATAAATTTTACTTTTATGTATTTTAGTATCTTAAAGAAAGTTTTTCATTTTCTCGACAATAAAATTCAATTTCACTGCGAAAGGCGGTCAAATAGAGTTTAGGTACTTACAGTTTCGCAATTTGAGATCCATAAAACGCCTCTTCTTCCACAGTAGTAATGTAATTAAAATTGAGCAGACTGTAAAACAAAAAGAGTTCATTAAAACATTATTGCAAGGTTTGTGCGTTTGTTTCTCCCTTCAAATCAATTTTTGTCCACTGGAAATGTTCTCAGCCCTGGCTTAAAAAAGTAAAATATGATAAAGAAGAGTTTGTTTGTATTATTAACTGAATCGGGAGAACACAATTAATTTTAGAAGATTTTTTTTACAATTTATCACATTGTGAAAAACAATAGAATGTCAATGACAAAGTTTTAGAATACTTCTATAATGAAAAAAACTTATCAAGTGTATTCGGTCACAAGAATCTAATTAATTAAAGATTTGGAAATTGTTTTCAAATTCCTGAAATCCATTCATTTCAATCACAAGACCAATAATGTTTTCGTTCGCTAAAAGAATTTTTATTTGGCGGTGACTCTTGTTCTACCTTCCAATCATTTCAATGAGGCATTCTTCTATTTCTTTTATTCCTTGATTACGCAGTTTAGGCATTCAAATGAATGTAATTGACAGATAAATATCACTGTTACAAAATCGTTTTAAATTAAGCTATGTTAATGCGCCCATTTTATGAAATTTTGTACAAAGGTGTGTCGATTAACGAAAACCCGATGTGAAATTTCTTTAAATTAAACAAGATATGATTTTTTTTTCATTGGCACTGAAACAGCGTTCCTTCATAAGAACAGATATAACATATATTTTTAATATAAAAATTATATTTTACATATAGTAAGTCTTAATAATTAATATTATTTAAACTTAATACAAACGCATATAATTATATTATAATTTTATAGTATTTACCTAATTTATATTCGAGTAAGGGTCGGTATTTTCACTTGCGAATAAAGATTTAGATAAATTTATCATTGGGATAAATATGTTTGTCGTCTTTTTACTTGCAAATAAATTTATTCGAAAGAATAACATCTGTTATTCGTGGAATAAATTATTCGGTACTTGGGTAGCGAATAACCGTTTATTTGTAAGTTCATTACATTTCCACATAGTGTAGATTTATTAACAAAATGGATATATTAAATTATTATGATGATATTTTCAACTATGAATTAATAAATAACGTGAGAAATCGATCAAACACCATCTGACAGCGACATAACCACATACACAAAATAATTTTTGACTGATTTCGATTATGAAAACAATTTAGTATACTATTATTCACGAAAGATGACTATTCAAGGTTATTTGTTCGAAGAAAGAAAACACATCACTTTGTAGCAGTAGCTTAGCAACATTTTGTATTAGAAAGAGAAAGATTATTTGACCTATGTCTATTTAATTTATGTGGTGTGCCATATACGTAAATAGTGGCATTACTTTCTAACACACTATAAATAATAATGACATATGTCGTAGAATTACAAATACCTAATTATCTACTACACTGCCCTCTGTGCTAATAATTATCCAGTGGTGTTGACGTTTAAATCAAATTATTATTCCTTGGTTTATAAGTTAAGTCTATGTTTTTGTATTTTGCAAAAATATAAGTGAAGAACATAAATCTTTCAGAAAGGCATTAATTAGAAGAAACATAATTTTCAAATGAATTACTCTTAGTTTTTCAGTTAAAATGTGTCCATAAATATTTCATGCTGCACGCCTATGCATGTGAAATGCAATGAAGTTATCTACAAGTAATATTATATCAGACAGCTCACAAATGACCTTGAATAGTCATCTTTCGTGAATAATAGTTTATATTTAGTATTTAGTAGTAATATAGTAAATAGGTAAATCATTATAAAGACCATGTTATTTGACGCTGGCAAAATATTTTCGAATTTTGGATACTTTTGTTGAATACATTGACAAACATTTACTTTGAACTGAAAAAAATATACAAAAAGTACAACGAAAATTTTACAATATACATATCTCATTTACCGCATATGAGTGCTGCATTAGATGGTACAGTTGTTAAATTACAGTCTCCCGGGGCTAAAAATGCAGAATATAGATGACATTGACATTAAAGATGTCAAACAAAATTTTGACTACGGATTCAAAAGTAGTTGACACATTTCGTCCTTGTCTGCTTAACGTGGCTACGCCAGACTCCATCCTTCTCTACTAACACAAATTCACTTTGCAAGGCTACCAATTTACGAACGTTAAAGTTATTCGACAGATAGCTATTTGTTTGTGTAAAATGTGTGAAAAGACGCAATGGAATTATTCGTTGGATAAATATATAGAACAAATTTATTTAACGAATACTTATCCGAAACTTTATTCGGAAGTGAAAATACTGGGTCTAAGTGCAAAAGAAAAGTTTGAAATAACAATGGCGCTAGTAATATAAACCAGACCACCAATTGGCGCGCGCTGTGGAATTATAGGCGGGATTCTCAGCTTCCATATTTCTGGCAAATAGAATCAAATTCATACACGTCACGTCATAAAATATTTAATTCGTTATAATTTTACAATGAAAAATGTCTTTTTAAATTATTATTTGTTGTATTTAGATTATTATTATTTAGTTCATGTCAATTTTAATTTATGAATGTGAGTAAATGTCAATTGGGTTTCGTAATGACTTCATTACGAACGTAAAATATAAAAATTTGTTTTTATGGGTGTACGCTGCCTTAATAATTCAGTTCAGATTAGCAGCAATTCAGTTTATTTGTCCTCAATTTTAGTAACTAACGAAAAACAATTCTAAATCCCATTCTCATTTTCATTAAATTTAATTAAACGAGTCCTACCCCACATGCTGCTTACTCGAAAATAACAATTTCTCCCTGAAAGATTCTCCGTTTGAAACTGAAAAGCCTTGGATTGGTATTTGAAGCACGAACCTCAAATCCTTCGCTACTTGATCGTCTGTCACAGATCGCTGGGTTCATTAACTGTCTGCAACGGTTTCACTCAGCTTCTAGACATATGCCCTTTCGGCTGTCCATTGTATCAGAAAACTCCGAAAAAACTGATCTCGTATGCAGAAAGTGTAGCAGCTAATTGGATATAGTAGCATCCGTAGGTTTATGTCAAGATCAAATTGTTTTTATTTCAATAGAAGGAATAAAGTTTTAGATAATTGAATTGAAAAATTATTCTGGATACTTACATTTGATCGGCGCGGACTTTAACTTCCTTTTTGGATATTTTCTGGATACGGTTGTTCTCCAAATCTCTATAGGAAAAAAAACAAAGATCGCTAATAAAATAACTTTTGACGTCCATTTATAAAACGGACATTTAAAAGGAGTTACAGAAAGTTTTCTCAAACTAACCGAGTATGTTTGTAGCTCTTTTTAAATAGTTCAAAATGTTTCAGCGAGGACCGACAGTAGACTCAATTTTATAAAACGGCATTTTATGACTGCGTTTAGGGGCCATTTTGTCTTTTTTATACATACAATAGCATTTTGAAGCTCATAAATAAATAAATAAATATATCATCACGGCGTATTACCCATTGCTGGGTGTGCCAATCTGCTTGCATACAGATATCGGTAATGATGAAATATTTGCACCGTGCGGGCGCTTACCAGGCGTCACCTCACGGGCACTCATTGCTGGCGTGGAGAGTGCACCACAGGGGTCAATTTTGAAGCTCATTAAAGAGAAAACACGTTTTTAATCACTTTTTTGAGGCGTTCAGTTTAGTCCCTCAACGCATATTAACGTATAGTCCTAAAGTTTTGAGAAAATTTTTAGATACTGATAACTTTTTTAAAACTCGTTTACTTTTTAAACTAATTATTACAATTAACAATAGATATAACAATTAATATTTATCATTTAAATTATTGATAATAGACCATTATATCTTCAATGGCCCTTAATTTTTTCTGACTTGCCTCATCATCCTCTGTACAATATCTAGATCGATTTCTCGAATCTTTTAGTAAACCAAAATTCTTCTACTGGTCGAGTTTGAGGTACATTGGGAGAATTGTCCAATTTCGAAACAAAGTCTACGTTGTTTTCGTTATACCAGTCTCTAGTTAATCTGGCGTAATGGCATGAAGCTAGATCAGGCCAAAACATTATACCATCATTGGCGTGATGTGTATTTAAAAATTGAAGCAATTTAGGGAGGCATCTTTGCGTATAAAGTTATTCAGTTAAGGCTTCTCTTCGAACACCATACTAACACCAAATTAAAATTTTATCCTCAAATTTAGATTTACCTTTTAACTTGACATTGTCTGGTGTGTTTTCCATGTCATTAGTATAAAAACCATCGTTTCTTTTCATCTCTGAATGGGACAGAGTAAAATATTTCTCGTCATTCATTACAATAAGTTTATTGAGAAAATGAATGCGCCTTAACGCACAACAACATCTAGGGATTCTTTCTAATTAGGCCACGGTATATTTTCGTGCCTTTCATCTTTTTCGAAACACCACGTCATTTCGACAAAGTGTTCTAAAAACAGTAGTCTTCGAAACATCGAAGCTTCTGGCTACACTTCGTTGTGACACTCCAACTTTGTCTGTAACGGCTGCAATTAATCTTTGTTCTCTCATGTGGTTCAAAACTTTTGGTCGACCGTATTTGGGCAAATTAACACAGGGCATACCTTCATCACAATCTTTTATTGTCCGATAAATTGTTGCCACAGAGATATTGTGCTCGCGATAATATCACACTTAGGCATTCGCCCAAGATTGTAAATTCCTTTACTAATATCTAGTTTATATGACATTTTTCTGCATCAAACCGAAAAAACTAAACTGTCAAAATGAAAAGTTAATTGTGATATTTTATTTCCAGCGACAATTTGATTAAACGTTATTTGGTATAAATACAAAACATCTCAAAATTTTCTCAAAACTTTAGAACCGTATGTTATTCAAATTAAGTCGTAATATCATCACTTATTGTTTCGTATTTATTTTGTGGTCAATTCAAATCTATCTTTGTACGCAATAAGTATGCGTATAAAAAAGATTCTACTAATAGGAGAAGCAGCGTTAAATATGAAAACTCTAATAAAATATTATATCTAATGAGAAAAACTTACGGCCAATATTTCCATTCCCAGTGAATATATTTAACTTTTAACAGAATTATTCATTATTGACAATAATGATAAATTTGCTATTTGACAGTTCATTTTGTTTGTGTTTTGTTAATGTAAATGACAATTAAAATTTTAAGGGGAGATTGCAAGTTTGGCCTTTAGTGTAAAAAAATGCATCTACTGAAAAACACGCAAGTGGCAAATGAAACCGACTGATCTCAGATTGTAAATAATAAAATATTGACTGCAATCCAATAGATTTTCTTCATTATATTTTTTTATGTATGTGGGAAGGGACCTAAAGTGTCTCAACGACGCTAAATTATGTATTTAAGATATACATTTCTCTTACAGTTTTCGTAACGTTAAAGTACGGTTTTGCTGGCGCTGCCAGCGGCCACGGTCGGCAGCAGCGGTCAGCAGCTACTGTTTGCCCGTACTGCCAGGTGGTTTCATTGAACGCGGTCGGCCGTTTTCACTTGCCATTTAAACTTATGTGAAAATTGATTTTTGTATACTTCTTTTCTTCAAGCTCGAGCAAGAGGAGGAGGACGATAACATTTTAGAAAATATTGCAAGAAGAGCAGAGCCGTCTGATTTGTTCCTAACCAGAGAAATGAAGGTTTTTTTTTCTTTGTTAATAAATAGTCGACTAAAAACAAATGACTAAAAACCTTCACAGCGAAATTGGACTTGGTACATTAGGAGTCTAATCATATGCAAGTGCAATATTGTAATTCATTAAAGAAAAAAAAAAAAATCCGCAGCGAAAATTTTGTAATTACTAGTGAATTAAAATTTAAACTTAAAAACTTAAATAATAAACAATAGAATATGCTCCGGTAACGAATGTGAAGTAAATTGACTCTGTATTTACATTGTTGGGAAGACTGAGTTAGTATCCAAGCCAGTGAAGTTGGGAATCGCCTCGAGTCCTGTGTGCATGATTCTTCTGCAACATGAAACAAGAATAGATGTCAAATATGTCTATTCTACAGGCTGTCCGGATTTCTAAGGCCACCATTGGGACCTCGGAAACTGTAAGAAATACAACTTCGGTTAAATGGGACATCTGGTGCGCCTTTGGGGAGCCATCTTAGATGTGCTTTTGTTTTCACAAAAGTTCTCATAGGTTACTAGAAAATGGCGGAAAACTAAATATGGTCGATATTTATTTATATTTTTTTAAATAGATCCCTTATTTGATTTTTGTTTCAAAAAAAGGTTAATTTTTTCTCTTTCGATTGGTGTAAGGATTTTTGTGTTTTAAAATTTTTTAGATCATACCTGGGTATACCTACTTACGTGAATTTCAAATTAAATTATGAAACAGAGGAGTTAGAAATGTTATTTAAATAAAATAAAATAAAATACTATTAAAAAAATAGTTATTTATGTAACAAGTGTGTAAAGTAGTACTTTTTTGGTCGAGTGCGATGTTTTCCAGCAGCGTCAAATACTGTTAGTACTCTTTCTCAAAACACTGTACAAAATGTAACTTAAACACTTGGAAGAATCTCAGACAGACGATGATCAGTCTTTTATAATGTACAAATTGTACATTTAATATTAATATTAAAAATTAGATTAGAATACACGCCAAAAAAATGTTAATGTTCTTAAAAATTAGATTAGTACTTAATCTGTTAAAAAATAGATTTGTTTCATTTACAGTGTATATTTATATTTCTTAATAAATTTTATTACTTTCATTATTATTTACTACCTAATTATATTCTTGACAGGTAAATTAACCGAATTTTAATGTTGCCTAGCAACGCTTATTTACTTTTCAAGCACTAGTGCGTGAAAAGTACTTTTCACGCACTAGTGCTTGAAAAGTGACACTTTACACACTGTAATGAGTGCGTGAAAAGTACTTTTCACGCACGGTTGTAGGAAAAAGATTTTAAGGATAAAATAAGATTATAACACAATAACTCTTATATCAATCGAAAGTGAAAAAATCTGATGTGGCCAACACATTACCTTCCGCCAGTTTCATGTATTTTGCACAAATTTCGTACAGAAGTGTTTCTTGCAAAAGATTCTATTTCTTGTACAAGTTCCTATATTTTCAGTAAAATTATAACACAAACATACTCTGTCAATTGCACTTGACACTAACATCTTTCAGTCAGAATTTTCTTAATTTAGTAGCTGTATCCATAGTTACAGCATAGCTGGCTAATTTATGAAATTTCTTTATAATTTTTAACTCATTTAATATGAAGTATAAAATGCATTCAAATCGTGTAGAGAATAAAATATTCTTTAATATTTATAATAACATCAAATCATCGTTTTTTCAAGAAAAACTTTTAAAATCTTCAAATGTGGGTACTTCTGGTTGACCAATTATAACAAAATCTAATCAGCTCTTCATATAGATGTAACGATGAGAAATACGAAAGAATTAAAAATTTTGGAATTGTAGTATTAGACACAATAACACACATACACGCGCGTACGCACACACACACACTCTCTCTCTCTCTCACACACACACACACACACACACACACACACACACACGCACGCACACGCACACACACACACACACACACACACACACACACACACACACACACACACACACACACACACAGAGAGAGAGAGAGAGAGAGAGAGATAGAGGGGGGAGAGAGGGGGGAGAGAGACACAGAGACACACACATGCACGCGCACATACACACACACACACACACACACACACACACGCACACACAGACATCACTGTAAAAATAGTAAAATTGAAGTCTAGGGACCCTAAAACGTGCTTATTGATTAAAAACTCAGCACCAAATTTTTTAACCATTGACAATACCTTCCTTACCTAAAGGTGACGGAAGGTAAATAATATCAGCATTTTTTGAAGCAAAAATCTAATAATGTAAGTTTGTGTTATATTTACAATAATTAGACTATGGTTGTATTTGCTAAGAGCTCCTCAATTGCAAGTGTACAAAATTCTGAAATGTAAAAAAATGTTTTGTGAAAATATTTTCCTGAATGCACGAAACCTAATAACGAACCGAATGACGGCTGAGATAAAATATTATTGTTACCGCGGACAAAACATTCTCTTACATAAAAAAGCAATTTATAGGTTTTAATCAGGTCACGGCGAATCGTTAATATTGGTAATATTGGAATATTGTGCATGTGATGTCAGCAGTCAAGAGGGTGAGAAGTGAGAAGTGGTAAGGCTGAAGGCAAATTGTACCACATTATACAGCGCGTTGTAAATTGAACAATGTTACTATTAAACTATGTACATCATTGCTCTAATGCTCACTAGTTCGTTCCATTGTAAAACTAATGAAGTAAATAGAGTATATTTAACTTGGCAGTTTAATGATGGAGCCTGAATGCATTACTAAATAAATTATTAACTCGTGTTCATTTGCTACTAACTATTATGCATCTATGTAAACAATTTCCAGCTCTTGTTTACATTAATAATCGTATTAGAAAAGGTTTATCTTTTGACCTTTTGACTACATGATGTTTCACAGTTTCGGGTACAAACTTTAAGGTAATATAGTAATGACCAAAATGAGTAAAAAAAACTTACTCAACCTAGATTAGATCTTCTGTTTCCGAGAAAGAGGACATTTTGTAGAAGAATCGAAAAAATAATGCTATTCAACTGCTTGTTACATACATACATACTTACATAAAATCAAGCATTTCCCACTTAGGGGTCACTTTTACAATCGTTAGATAAACCTCGTATAACGCTATACCCTATACCAGGTATAAAATTGAAAATGTATGTTACAAACCTCGGATAAACCACAGATAGAATAAATACCAATATATCTTATCCTATGGAAATCGGTCGTATAAACCTCGGATAACTTTATCCCTTGTTCTTATGATACCACGTAAACACGAACATTGTTTTGTTATTCATATGTTTGACAGATGTCAATCAAGTATTTCATCATCACTGTCAGAATCAAAAATATCATTTATATCTAACTCCGTGAAAAATGCAAATTAGAAGATAGAAATAATAACAATATTGAAGAAAAATAGTACAACAAGAAGATAATTTTATTGTGTTAGTACCAAACTAAAGTAATTTAACGTAATTCTTGGTATAACTATCTGATAGATAAAAATGCATTGTAAAAGACAGTCTTGTTTATCGAAGGTATAATTACTAGGATAAAGTTATACCTCCGATAGCTATACCATAGTTTATACATCAATTGTAAAAGTGGGCCTTAGTGGGTTAGCACAAACCCGAAACAATAATAACGTCAACCACAAAAATATTCACTCTCTCTTTCAACAACATTCTTACCAACCTGACATCATACAACAAATATTCCTCACTCTTAACATATTAAAATGACCGATTTTCGGTAGCGAAATGCCGCAACTGGACCACAAGAATAGTTACGAAACATGCATCCTTCGCCACACATTTCTGTCTAAGCTCATTTCTTTCGCCTCGGCCACATTCATAATTGCATTCATACACGCTCTTCTTCTCTTCCCACTTGGAAATTTTCTCTCTTTTAGGACCTTATCAATCACATCCAGCCACTTACACACTGGACGGCCACGCAATCGAACACCCTTAATTTTACCAAGATATATACGCTTTACAAGCCGTTCATGCTTCATTCTCTCCACATGACCAAACCATCTCAACTGGCTCATCCCTACTCTCGTCTTTAATCAATTGGTTCATCCTAATAGATAAGTCTTCCTATAGACTACATAAATATAAATAGTACTTGTCTTGCGTTATTCCTGCAAACAAAAATCTTGTCTTGTTGTAAGCTTCTTGCATATTTCTTGTTTTGCATGTTTCCGCTTAGGGTTAGTACGTTAAAAACAAGTCGGCTGCGACGTCATTCGGTTCTGCTGACCTCCAACGAAATGTTCAGCGCCGTGCACAAGTATAATTTTTCTGTATTCATATATTTTTTTGTACAAATCACTATTTATTAATAATTGGGAAGCCAACAGTTACCCAATAATAGGCTTCCACGATTTATACATAAGGATAACAATAGACAAATACAGATGTACAGTTATAGTTTATAATAGTTTAAATGCAGTCTTAAATTGACTAAGTGAGAGGCTAAAGAGATCTAAATGCTGAAAATTCTTATTATATGTTATCATTATTCTATTCATAGGGGAGTTTTTTAAATTATTTGAGTTATATTTTTCGACATAAAATAAACATTTATTGCGAGTGTCTTTCGAGGGAGCATGAAAATGTAATTTATCAATTATATTGTGGTTGTCAATATAGTTATTAACAACTTTAAATAAAAACAACATATCAGCGTTTAATCTCCTGGTCTCAAGCGGTTTCAAATTATAATCTATCAAAATCTCATCATAGGTTGAGTTAAGAGAGAACTTATATATTAATAATGAAATAAATTTCCTTTGTACAGATTCGACTCGAATAATATATTTATTATATTGTGGGTTCCAAATCTGAGATGCATATTCGAGTATAGGCCGGACAAAAGAATTAAATAACAAGATGAAGGATTTTATATGATTAAAACGTTTAGCTGATCTGAATATGAAGCCTAAAGTTTTATGTGCTTTGTTCACTATTGAATCTACGTGTTCATTAAATAAAAGTTTACAATTATATAAAACACCTAAGTCTTTAATTGATGATTTACGCTGGACAATTGTATTTTGTAGTTTATAAGAAAAATTATAATAATGCCTATTCCTGCTGAAACTTATAATGAAACATTTACCTATGTTTAAGGCTAAATCATTCTCAATACAATATTGTTCAAGCCTCAATAAATCTTCTTGTAGCTGGTTACAATCTTCGGGTGATCTTATATCTTTAAATATTTTTAAATCATCGGCGTACAACAAGAAGTAACAATTTAGGAGACAATTAAATATTGAATTAATATAAATATTGAACAATAGAGGTCCTAAATGCGATCCCTGCGGAACACCAGATGATACATTGATTAACCGTGATTTAAAACCATTTACGCAAACAAATTGAGAACGATTTCTCACATAGGACTCGATCCAGCGTAACAAAGACCCATGAATACCATAAGACAGTAATTTTTTGATTAATATTAAGTGACTTACTCTATCGAAAGCCTTACTGAGGTCGGTGTACACAACATCAACTTGTATATTATTATCCATGTTCCTACTTAGAAATTCAGTAAACGGTATGAGGTTGTTTAGTACAGATTTCTTGGAGCAAAATCCTGTTTGTTGTGGTATAATTATATTATTGAGATCTGATTTAATTTGATTGACTATGAGGCATTCAAAAATTTTACCAAAGTGTGATAGAATAGAAATGGGCCTGTAATTTGTCACATTTCTTTTGTCACCAGATTTATGAACTGGTGTTATATGAGATAATTTCCATATGTTCGGGAAAACACCTGTCTCTAATGATTTATTGAATAATAAAAATAAACGGTATGTTAGGTAGTATGCACATTTTCTTATAAATAGTGGATGGATTTTATCTGGTCCACACCCTTTTTTAATGTTAATTGTACTTAAACAATGTAAAATATCAGACTCATTAATAAATATATGACTAGTATTAATATTACTATTCTTAATTAAAATATGGATTTTTCATTGGATTGCCATTAATTACAATGAGATATTCCTTCAAAATAATATTTTTAAATTAACGACCAAAAATATATGCTTTATTACAGAACGTAATTGTTCCAGGTTGTAAACAAAACTGACGAGCCTATGGATTTGGACCTTAGCCAATCATAAACCTCAACGTCACCCTCTTTCTCCCTGCCGCGCACTTGACGATTGATGACGCAGTTGGGCTGTTTTAATCGTGTACGCACTCTGTCTAACCATTTGGTATATAATTAAAATGTTTCTCTTTAAAACCCATTATAAAAAACTATAAATAAAATGTTGGTATATTTGAATTAAATCTTATTATTATTATATTTCTCTTGCAAGACAAATTCTTGTTTTGTCTTGGAACGGAACATATATTATAGTCTCCTAAATATTCAGTTCAAATAAGAAACAGATAGTACAGTGTGTTCAAAAAAATTCCTAACTCGGAGTAGGCTATGACCAAAGAAACGTATGTCAATTTAAAAATATTTAATTTAATGTCAAGATATTGTCAAAAATGTTATCTAAAAAAAACAAAGCTTTTCTTCTTGAATCTTATTTTAGAAATCGAAAGAAATTAGAAAAATATATACTGTGTCCTTCTTTATATCTTTATTGTCTTTTCTCTTTAACATTACATTTTAAGATCAATTTTGACATGTTGACTTTTGTATTGAATAATGATCAGACATACGTTTCTCTGTTCATAGCCTACCCCGAGTTAGGAATTTTGTTGAACACACTGTATATAATACAAAATGATGAAAAATAATGCATTACTTTTCCCCTACTGCTTGTCACTCAAATTTGTATTCTGAAAATAAAAGTATATGCCATACATATATATGCCATACATATATATATATATATATATATATATATATATATATATATATATATATATATATATATATATACAGGGTGGTGGCGGTTAGGGGTGAACATAGGGATTTAACATGGGATTTTAGTTTTTTGCAATTTCCTGCTCTCCTGTTCATTTTACGGCAAAAACTGTAGAGTACAAAATTGTTCAGAATTAAAAATTACATACAAAAATGTATTTACATTTATTATTATGTTTTTGGTTTCTTCACAATTATAAAAAGAAATTTCAAAATTTCTGTTAATTTGTAGCAATAGCCATGACATAACTCAAATGTTTAAACATAATGTCATTCAATTTCTGTCAAATTTTCGAAATTTTCTCTAATAAAAAGTTAATTTAATAATGAATGTTTATTCGAACAAGGAACGAGTTTTCATTATAAAAAATTGTTATGGTGGGAATAGTTTTAGAAGAATACGTGATTTGTTTTCCATAAAGTACGAAAATACACCAATTCCTATTATAGCAACAATTTCTAAACTTGTTAAAAACGTTGAGAACACAGCTAGTGTAGCTGTGAACGAAGGTAATGAAGGAAAGAATAATAATAATAGAAGACGTTATAACGAAGTGAATGAAGAAATGGTATTGGCTATGATAAATCAAAATTCTACGTAGTTGATACATTTGGAATTGCTTTATTATTAAATGGTATACCTAATAAAAAATGCGTATTAAAATTAAAAGTTGTTTTTATTTAATTTTTAAGTTAGATTAGCGCATGGTTGACGTTTATAAATAATTTTTGACAACCAGAAAAAAATAAATTCCATGGCTATTGCTACAAAATAACAGAAATTTTGAAATTTATTTTTAAAATTGTGAAGAAACCAAAAACATAATAATAAATGTAAATACATTTTTGTATGCAATTTTTAATTCTGAACAATTTTGTACTCTACAGTTTTTGCCGTAAAAAGAACAGGAGAGCAGGAAATTGCAAAAAACTAAAATCCCATGTTAAATCCCTATGTTCACCCCTAACCGCCACCACCCTGTATATATATATATATATATATATATATATATATATATATATATATATATATATATATATATATATATATATATATACTCAAATTGTATTCTGGAAATAAAAGTATATGGTCTGTTAAATATTCAGTTCAAATAAGAACCAGAAAGTATTTAACTGAGTATACATAAAGGTGAAAAATAATATATTAATCTTCCTTTACTGCTTGTCAGGCAAATTTGTAATCTGGAAATAAAAGTGTATGTGTAAATCTTGTCTTGCATTTTCTGCAAGAGCAAGACAAGAACAAGAAAAATGCAAGACTCTCTTGAAACACTAATAAATTGTTTCTTACAGTTTGTTTAAGTTTTAGTTTAACATATGATGTTGAAAAACAAAAACCCCAAAGAATAAGAAAAGAAAATCAACTTATGTTAGTTTTCCGGTAAGTTTAAATATCAGTTTAGGAGGTAAAATTTTATTACATTACAAAAGAAGTAGATAATGTCGTTTGGTAAAGTTGGAACAAATTTTTGTAATACCTATAACTTCTTTTCTACATTTCTTTTATTCGTGTCGCGTACCATACGAAGAAATATACTGTTAAGGAGTTTATCGTACATTTGCAGTAATACTACCAAGAGAATATATATTTTCTCATTTCTACAAAAACAGAGGATGTCATATTGTGAAGGCTTATAGTAATGGAGATCCAATATGACAGATATGGCGGATAAAAGGATATGAAAAAGGATAACAAAAAAGCAAAACGTGAGAAATTATATGACTGATATGACAAAAAAATATAGTTAATTAATTAATTAATTAATTAATTTTCTGGTTTACTTACAGCGTTTTTAACTTTGGAAGGGGAATATTGAAAACATCGTCGTCGATATGTACCAAATTCGGAATTCTGTGAATGTATCTGTAACAAAATAAATACAAAATACATTAATTTAGAGCTGATTATGAGAAATATTCGTTTTCCGGTAATGGACTGTGTCATATTTTGAGTCAGAGCTCAACGTTTCGCCCGCAGTCGTATGGGACATCTTCAGGACCAAGGGGGATAGTACTGTCTTAAACAAGGTTACCCGACATGTCAACCACGCTAGAGGCCGAGTTTACGTAACAAGAGGGGGAGACTCAGTTTACACGTCGGGTAACCTTGTAAACTGAATCTCCCCCTCTTGTTACTTAAACTCGGCCTCTAGCGTGGTTGACACGTCGGGTAACCTTGTTTAAGACAGTACTATCCTCCTTGCTCCTAAAAATGCCCCATACGACTACGGGCGAAACGTTGAGCTCTGACTCAAAATATGACACAGTTCATTCCCGGAAAACGAATATTTCTCATGACTCAGACTGTGGAAGCCTACGCAATTATTAGAGCTGATTATTCAAATTATACAACTAAGGGTACATATTCATATTGGTGTTTTTCATCTTACCGCCAACTACATGTATAAGAATGGAATTGTCTTAGGTTAAAAAATCTGGTGTGGCCAACACAATACCTCCCGCAATTTACAGCTCAAGTCACAAAAAAAAATTAAGCGAATTTACTCTAATTTTGACAGTTTATTTCTTAAAATATAAATAAAATAATAAATAAATATATCATCACGGCATATTACCCATTGCTGGGTGTGCCAATCTGTTTTATACGCAGATTTCGGTAATGATGATGACATATTTGTTACCTAATCCAAGCAACTGCCTTTTTTAAACCCCTCAACAGGATTCAATCCCAATTACAGAGTGAGTTCACATTTACACACATCCATGCCTTAGTGGGATTCGAACCCAGAGCTCCAAGGACACATTTTTGTGAATCGTTAATTTTGGTAATCTAAATACATACCTACATATTTACTTATGCTGGAAACTGTATTGAATTCCTTATCTATTGTTCTATTTACTTTTTCTTTTTAAAACGTTAATAATATTATTTTGAAATGAATAGTTCTTTGATAGTGACATTTATCTGTCAGTTACATACATTTGAATAACTGCGTTTTGTTTATTTAAAGCGTAGGCTCTGGGATTTAAATTATAGATAATTTTATAAATTTATTCATAAAAAATATAGAAAAAGTATGAATGCAAATCTATAGAAAATTTAATAATCTTTAATTTTTATAATAACATTAATCTCGAAAAAATTACATTTAAAGGTATTTTTCGAAGAAAAACTGTTTTGATCTTCTAGTAAAGTGCCATTTCCGGTTATCCGATTTTCACCAAAATGTAATGGGCTCTTTTCATTACAGAAAATGTTCGAAATACAAGGTTTCAAAATTTTCTGAATGATAGTATTTGAGATAGAGTGGAGGATCCACACTTACACACGGACATCATCGTGAAATAATAAATTAGATTCTAGGGACCTTAAAACGTGGTCATTTAGCAAAATCTCGATATGCGATTTTTAGCACGATCCTTATACCTCCCTTACCAAGGGTAGCGGGAGGTAAAAATATGCCACATATTGACTATTATATTAACAAATATAAATATAGCATTACTAAAGTGGACGACGAATTTTAATCAAAATATGTCAAAACCCAATGTTATTTAAATGGGGAAAAAACAGGTGCATTTAGGCACGGTCAAATAGTAATATTAATATTAAGCGGAATCATTGCCTGCACAATTTTTTTTATTTATTTGGAACCTCTTTGGGGGGCTTTCCGGCAATGGATTCCTCGTAAAATTCTCCATAAGATAGGATACATTTAATATTTTTTATTGATTAAAATATTTTATACACATATCCCATATTTTTGACATATGCTAATTTAATGTATTTCGTATGACCAAAAATTTGATATTATGTAACATTTATTTCTGAGTAACTTTCTTCAAATCAACTGTTTTAGAAAAAAGAAATGAAGGCGTTTTTTAATAATTTATGAATCAATAATTGCAATACAATATCGGTATAGCCACCTGTTGACAATAATTATAAACAAACGGTGACATTTGTTGAATATAATATTATTGATTTTCAGAAATTGTTATCTGAAAACTGAGGCGTTAAATAGAAAAATGTTTCAAATATAATTTGATCAAAATATTCTATTTTAACTATTTATGTATTAATCTTAATTATATAGTTATTATATTTGAAGATATAAACGCTTAGATAAATTAATAATTTCTCAAGAACTATAAATAAATAAAATAAATTATTTATTAAAACATATTTAAAATTAAATAATAAATAGTTTGTTACAAAATTTATACTGTAAAAAAATTAATTTGCGAAAAATAAATATATTTTAAGTTTTTTTCATTCTCCGAAATTAAAGCGAAATTGAAAAAAAGTTTCAACAAAATTATCCTTTATTTTTAATTACAAATCTTTTTTCTTATGACAAACATAGTCGAAATATTTTTTGTTTAGTCCGAAATTTATTTCTGAGTAATTTTCTTCAAATTAACTTTTTTCAAAAATGAGAGATAAGGCGTTATTCAATAATTTATTAATTAATAACTCCAAAACAATATCGGTATAGCCACCTGTTGACAATAATTATAAACAAACGTTGACATTTGTTGAATAATATTATTATTGATTTTCAGAAATTGTTATCTGAAAACTGGGGCGTTAAATGAAAAAATGTTTCAAATATAATTTGCTCAAAATATTCTATTTTAATTATTTATGTATTAATTTTAATTATATATTTAATATTTTTGAAGATATAAATGCTTAGATAAATTAATCATATTCTCAAGAACTATAAATAAATAAATAAAATAAATTATTTATTAAAACATATTTAAAATTAAATAATAAATAGAATTTGTTACAAAATTTATACTGTAATAAAATTAATTTGCGAAAAATAAATATATTTTAAGTTTTTTTCATTATCTCCGAAATTAAAGCGAAAATGAAAAAGTTTCAACAAAACTATCCTTTATTTTTAATTACAAATCTTTTTTCTTATAACAAACATAGTCGAAATATTTTTAGTTTAGTCAGAAAATGGATTTATTCAATATTGTTAATATGAAAACAATACTGCTGCTGTAATCTATGGTGAAAATTATGAACTACATTTTACTGTTGTTAAATAAAGAATATAATATTAATAACATTAACATGACACTTAAAATTGTTTATCTTGATTTATCTTAGCTAAATTTTCATAAAAGCTTAATTTGTTATGTACGAAAAGAATCAGTATAAAATTCTGAATATAAAAATATAAAATTAATAAACATACTTGGATTTTTTTCATTTACTGAAATTTCATTATTATTATTGTATCATTCAAAATTGTTAATAATTTTTTTAATCTATTAATAATTTTTAAATTAAAGCATATATTTTCAAATATGAAATTGAAAATGCTTGCAGTATCGAAAAAATCGATAAAACGATTTATTTTATGCTGAATCAACCAATTATGATATTAGTTCTGGCATCTTTTGGGAAAATTATGAACTAATATTTTTATAAACATTATAAATAAATGTGTTTTAAATAATTTTATTAATATTTTTGAATATTTTCTTTAGTTTTATGTATTAAAAATTAATATCAACTCATATTTTTTTAATTGTTATTAACAATAATTATAACCTACAAAAAGAAATGACAGCTGATGAATAAACAAATACACATGATTGGAAAAAAATATCAAAACTACTTTGGACAGCTTTTAACTTAATACAAGCTGATATTTAGTAATTAAACTTTTGTTTAACCAATAAATATGGAAATATATTTAATTTCAGATATTCAAACCAGTTGTAAGTAAATAAATTTGTTTCGAATGAATACAAACTAGAAAAACGGGTTTGGGAAGAGGTCCAACCATAAAAACCGGTTACTGAAACCAGTTTTTGAAGTGAATTCGTTACAAAAACCGGTTGTCGGAACTGGTTTTTATATACAACAAATTTATTAAGTCTTGTATGGCTAGAATTGTTCCACATTTAGTAATAAACAATTCTGATTCATCATATATATTTTTGCAAGGGTCCTGCAGCGTACAATATCCCTGAAACCAAATTGGTATAACAATATTTTATGTATTATAACAATAAGGTACGTATATTTATATATAATAATCATTATTATTGTATGTATATTATTCACATCACAGAACTGCAAAACAGCTGATTACACTATACAACTATAAATGCAAACATTACAAATGTTTGGAGCTGTCCAGCGAAGAATACTGTTGTTTAAGGGATGAAATATCACAGGATTAAACTACAGGGGTTGATTTTATGTGGACAAAAACTGTGAGACGAAATAAAGAAGACAAAACATAAATAAATAGACAATAGACAAGAAAATATGATGAATAACCTTGACCATAAACTAGACAAATAGACAATAGACAAATAATTTATTATTTTAGTACAAGTATTTAGTATTATTTTATTCAGTGATTCAAGCTGAATCTGTTGATGTTTAATTTATTATTATTTAATGAAAATTTTGTACTGAAAATTGTAAATGAAAAAATCCAAGTATGTCAAATGAAATGTATATGATATTAGCGATATATTATTGTTATAGTTTATGAATTTTATATTTTTATACTCAGAATTTTATGCTGATTCTTTTCGTATATAACAAATTAAGCTTTAATGAAAATTTATCTAAGAAAAGTCAAGATAAACAATTTTATGTGTCATGTCAATGTTATTAATAATATTTTTTTATTTATTTTGTATTACATGTTTATTTCTATAAACTATATTATTAGAACAATATTTGTAATAAGTTATAGTTAATAATTGTCGTTTCTAATATTCATAAACAGTTAAATAGTTTCTTTAATATATACTTGTATAACGTAGTAACAAAATATGGTATTTATTTAATAAAAAATGGATAAAATATACAATATTATGTTCATTAAACCTTTATAATACAAATAATAACAATATTTAATTGAAAAATTATAGTACATTGTCAAATACTTCATAAATTCTAATATTTATTTGTTGGTATTTAGGCGCCAGCGCCTGCTATATTTCGCATACCACAAATATTTGTTACTAACACACAAAACGTATTCAGGAAATTTTATGCTGGCCAATATTTCAGTTTATCTTCTTAATAAAACAAGTTCGATCCTTTATTTTGCATTTTTTATAAACTATCGTCTTATATTTCTTGAAATAAATATAAATCTTAGCCCAAAAAGCTGTTAAAAACTTTTTAAAAGTAAAAATTTTTAATTACGGTCCTGGTTGTCGTCAAGTAAAATATATCTGTTAAATAGGTGGCGACATCATGTGCCTCAATAAAGTAACAATAATAAAATTAGCAACAAATGTTTACTTTACAATATAATAAACTATAAATCATGTATCAATCAATAGCTTATCGATTAAATATGATTAAAACAAATATTTAACAATTTTTATATATCAAATTATCGAAATTCAATTAACAATTGTTTAAATCGATTTTCTTGCCACCTCCATTCAATATACATTTCTTGAAATCTGATTGGTCAATCGAGATGTCGATAGTATTGATTTTGTCCCTTTTACACGATAAATCAACGTACTTATACACACCACAACAGTAAAATGTAGTTCATAATCTTCCCCATAGATTACAGTAGCAGTATTGTTTTAATGTTAACAATAATGAAAAAATCCATTTTCTGACTAAACTAAAAATATTTAGACTATGTTTGTCATAAGAAAAAAGATTTGAAATTAAAAATAAAGGATAGCTTTGTTGAAACTTTTTTTCATTTTTGCTTTAATTTCGGAGATAATGAAAAAAACTTAAAATATATTTATATTTCGCAAATTAATTTTTTTGCTTATAAATTTTGTAACAAACTCTATTTACTATTTAATTTTAAATATGTTTTATTAAATAATTTATTTTATTTATTTATAGTTCTTGAGAAAATGATTAATTTATCTAAGCATTTATATCTTCAAATATAGTAAATATATAATTAAGATTAATACATAGATAATTAAAATAGAATGTTCTGAACAAATTATATTTGAAACATTTTTCTATTTAACGCCCCAGTTTTCAGATAACAAATTCTGAAAATCAATAATATTATATTTAACAATTGTCACCGTTTGTTTATAATTATTGTCAACAGGTGGCTATACCGATACTGTATTGGAATTATTGATTCATAAATTATTGAATAACGCCTTTATTTCTCATTTCTGAAAAAAAGTTGATTTGAAGAAAGTTACTCAGAAATAAATGTTACATAATATCGTATTTTTGTTCATACGAAATACATTAGATTAGCATATGGCCAAAATACGGGATGTGTATAAATTATAAAATATTTTAATTAATAAAAAATATTAAATAAATTAAGTATATCCTATCTTATGGAGAATTTTACGAGGAATCCAATGCCGCAAAGTACAACATGATATCTGATTTTGTTTCCAAGATACTGAATTAAAAAAAAATATTTTAGTTATAAAGTCGCTCATATGCCCAAACGGCTACGAAATACTGGTACCTTTTTTGCATACCCCCGTTTTTACATTTGCAAATGTGACGACATAGCTACGTTCTAACAATGACAACAAGATTGGACCAATAATTAATAAAGCAAGTACAAATAAATGTCACCGTTTGTTTATAATTATTGTCAACAGGTGGCTATACCGATATTGTATTGGAGTTATTGATTGATAAATTATTAAACAACGCCTTTATTTCTCATTTTTGAAAAAAGTAAATTTGAAGAAAGTTACTCAGAAATAAATGTTACATATCATATTTTTACTTCATACGAAATACATTAGTTCAGCACATGACAAGAACATAGAATATATGTATAAAATATTTTCATTAATTTTGATCTTAACAAAAAATATTAAATAAATGAAACATATCCTATTTTATGGAGAATTTAGGCCAATAGGGATCGTGCTAAAAACACATATCGAGATTTTGCATTTTACTAGAAGCTCAAAATAGTTTTCTTCGAAAAATATCTTTAAATATTATTTTTTCGAGATTAATGTTATTATAAAAATTAAAAATTATTAAATTTTCTATAGATTTGTATTAATACTTTTTCTATATATTTTATGAATAAATTTATAAAATTTATAAAATTAGCTATAATTGAAATTCCAGAGCCTCCGCTTTAAAAAAAAACAAAACGCAGTTATTCAAATGTATGTAACTGACGGATAAATATCACTATCAAAGAACTAATCATTTCAAAATAATATTAGTTTTAAAAAGAAAGAGTAAATAGAACAATAGAAAAGGAATTCAATACAGTTTCCAGCATAAGTAAATATGTAGGTATGTATTTAGATTAATAAAAATTAACGATTCACAAAAATATTTAAGCTAATCCTCATTTTTGGATTTGGGAATTCTATTCTCAGTATTTGAAATTTAATTTTCATTTTATTATAGCTTCGGTGGCGAAATGGGTAGAGCAACGCCTCATGTAGTGAGTGCTCTCGGGGCTCTGGGTTCGAATCCCACTAAGGCATGGATGTGTGTGAATGTGAACCCACTCTGTAATTGGGATTTAAAAAAAGGTAGTTACTTGGATTAGATTAGACTATATTTTAAGGAATAAACTGTCAAAATATGAGTAGAATTCGCTAATACAAAAATAAGGATAAGCTTAATTTTTTTTGTGTTTCGGGCGGTAAATGGCGGGAGGTATTGTGTTGGACACACCTGATTTTTTACTCTGCAGACTGTTATACTCGTCTCTAAAAATCTATGTATTCGTTTAAATGCCTGTCGTAGAAAAATATATTATACATATTTCTTTTAAAATGTCATAATTTAAAACTGTAACGTATTTATTACTTTCCTTAGCTATGTGGAACGCGAACCACAAATAAATTCTGTTCCTGAAACTAATGCTGAGTACGTGGTGCTTTTTCGTAAAATACAAATATTACATATTTCTTTTTTATGATATTACTGCATCATTTTGCTTGTTAAATAAACTTTATTGGCAGGGTTTTGTGATACTGTTATGAATCATTCCACTTTCTACTATTTCCTGTGGAAAAGCATTTTGTGGAATTTCTCGTATTAATATTAATATGTATGAAATGCAATTTTTATATAAGTTTACCTCATTGTTAGACTTTCTCTAACAAATAGCATTAAAATATTCTATATTATCGATTAGCGATGCCAGACAACTTTTTATGAACAAGTAAACAAAACAGTTTATTTATATGCCGCGTTTTTAATATCCTTATTGCATGTACTTTTATTATTAATTATATGTTAAAAAATTAGAATGTCCTATATAATATCAAAGTGGTAAATTTTTCATGGAAAATTTTCAGATTGTTACGAGAGCTGGTTACCTAGTAATTTATTGAGTGGCATCGAAATTTTTCTAATACATTAATAAAAAATAATACATCGTTAAAAAGAGAAAAAATGGCGCTTTCTATTTTATTAAAATAATTATAGGTTGCCATTTGAAATATAAAAGTTGATAGTCGTATCTTGTAAACCTGACTTTATAAAAAATATCTGCCATCAAATAGTATATGTAAAATAATAAAACTTTTATATGAGCCATTTTTTTCTATTACTTATAATAAAAAAGTTAAAGGGAGGGGCGTCTTCCCAGACTCACCCTGTATATTTCCAGTAAAATTATAACTCAAACATATTATGTAAATTCCACTTTGACACTGACATTTGTCAATCCGAATTTTCTTAATGTAGTAGATGTGTCCATGTTTATAGTACAGCTGACTGCTTTGTGAAATTTAATTTCTTTATAATTTTTTAACTCTATATCCATTGAATATGACGTAGGTATAAAATATAATCAAATCGTATAGAGAATAAAATATTCTTAAATATTTATAATAACATTAAATGTGAAAAAGTGATATTTAACAGCATTTTTTCAAGAAAAACTGTTAAAATCTTCAAATTAGGGTACATCCGGTCGACCAATTATAACCAAAATCTAATCAGCTCTTCATATGGATCTAAAGAAAAGGAATACGCAAAAATTATAATTATTATTGAAAAGGTGGTATTGGAGTTATGCGATCCGAAAAAATCGTCACACACACACACACACACACACACACACACACACACACACACACACACACACACACACACACACACATATATATATATATATATATATATATATATATATATATATATATATATACATACATACATACATCCATACATACAGACATTATCGTAAAAATAGTAAAATCGTATTCTAGGCAGCCTAAAACGTGCTTATTCATTAAAAACTCATCATCGATTTTTTTGACCAAAGACAATACCTTTCTTACCTAAAGAAGATGGAAGGTAAAAACGAAACAAATTCTCAGGTTTAAATAATAAACAGCAAGCAGCCCTTTATACCGGCGGGGCCCATAATGCCCTTGCCTAAATCCGCCCCTGTTAATCAGGGGTGGGGGTGAATAAGCTATGACTGAAACAACATTCTACTGTTTTTTAATCATTCCAATATATTTTTAAATGGTAGTCATGGTAATTAGATAGTTTTGAGTAAATACTACCAGTCATAAAGTGTAAAGTAATAATAAAAAAATCTGATGTGGCCAGCACATTACCTTCCGTCAGTTCTATGTATTTTGTATAAATGTCATACAGAAAGTTCTTTGAAAAAGATTATATTTCTTGTACATTACCTTAAGGCAGTTGTATGTATTTTATACAAATTCCAAACAGAAAGTTTCTAACAAAAGATCCTATATTTCCAGTAAAATTATAACATAAACATACTGTCAACTGCACTTGACACTGACACCTTTCAATCAGAATTTTCTATTTTCTTAATGTAGCAGCTGTTTCCAGAGTTATAGCAAAGCTGACTAATATACATGATATTTAATGTCTTTATAATTTTTTAACTCTATGTCCATTTAATATGAAGTATAAAATGCATTCAAATCGTATAGAGAATAAATAATTCTTCAATATTTATAATAACATTAAATGTGAAAAAATGATATTTAACATCGTTTTTTCAAGAAAAACTGTTAAAATCTTCAAATGCGGGTACTTCCGGTTGACCAATTATTACCAAAATCTAATCAGCTTTTCACATGGCTGTAACGAAGAGGAATACGAAAGAATTATAATTTTTGTAATTGTAGTATTAGAGTTATCGCATTAGAAAATTTTGTCACACACAGACACACACACACATACATACACACACACACACATACAGACATCATCGTAAAAATAGTAAAATCGTATTCTAGGGACCCTAAAACGTGCTTATTCATCAAAAACTCACCATTGAATTTTTTGACCAAAGACAATACCTTCTTACCTAAAGGTGACGGAAGGTAAAAAAGCCACTTACATTGTATCTAAGTTGTTTAAATTCTTGAAAGCTCCTGGTTCAAAATGATGAAAGTATTCTAGGTTGATCAGCGTCCTGAAATGAAAAAATGTACAACTTCAGATTCATTTGATTAAAAACATATTAGATCTTCAAGAGCAATTTTCTTAAAAAGTGTACTTCAGTTCATTTGCTTTATTTTCAGCTTTACTTTTATTACAAAACAGAAAACAATACAAATTTTTTTCTCCTACAACAAGAGAAATTAAAGTGGTCCTTTTGTTTTTCCTTTATTATGGCCAATATGGACAGGAAAATTGCTGAGAGCAGACAATAGTGTAATCTTCGTAATAGCAAGTGCCCGAAATGTTGCTGTTTATGACATACTAAAAGTAAACGCACGATAGGCACGTACTATTATTTCATATTTTGTATCCTGTTGTACTGTTTCAAGTGTTAGCATTTAGCTATGTTATTATCGTTTCTACTCATAAGGCTTATCTGGTAAGATAACTTTATAAAAATATCTGATAGACAGAGCTGGTTTGTATATTTAATAAAGCGTTACAAGTATGTATGTCCAATAGGGCCCTTCACCATACAGAAAATTGAGTAAATGTTAGTTATAATGAAAGTAGATAAGAAAAAACCGGGAATGAGACGAAAACAGTTTTAAAAAAATCTAGTGTGGCCAACACAATAACACCCGCCATTTACAGCCGGAGTCATAAAAAAGATTAAGCTAATCTTTATTTTTGGATTAGCGAATTTTACTCTAATTTTGATAGTTTATTTCTTAAAATATAGTCTAATCTAATCTAACTAACTACCTTTTTTTAAACTTCTCAACAGGATTAAATCCCAATTACAGAGTGGCTTCACATTCACACACATCCATGCCTTAGTGGGATTCGAACCCAGAACTCCGAGGGCACTCATGACATGAAGCGTTGCTGTAACTATTGAGCCACCGGAACCTTAATAAAATGAAGAATAAATTTTAAATACCGGGGTAGAATAGAATTCACTAATTCAAAAATGGGGATTAGCTTAAACATTTTTGTGAATCGTTAATTTTTATTAATCTAAATACATACCTACATATTTACTTATGCTCTAAACTGTATTGAATTCCTTTTCTATTGTTCTATTTACTTTTTTTTAATATTATTTTGAAATGATTAGTTCTTTGATAGTGACATTTATCTTTCAGTTACATACATTTTAATAACTGCGTTTTGTTTGTTTAAAATATAGTTTAATCTAATCCATGTAGCTATCTTTTTTGACAATAAAATGAAGATTAAATTTTATATACCTGGATAAAATAGAATTCACTAATTTAAAAATGGGGATTGGCTTAAACATTTTTGTGAATTAATTTTTATTAATCTAAATACATACCTATATATTTGCTTATGCTACAAACTGTATTGATTTTTTTTCCTATTGTTCTATTTACTTTCTTCTTTTTAAAACGTTTATATTTTAATTTGAAATTATTTTTTTGACAGTAACATTTATCTCAGTTACATAAATTTGACAATTGCGTAACCAAGGAGTTTTGTCTGTTTAAAGCGTAGGCTCCGGGATTTAAATTAAAGATAATTTTATAAATTTATCCATAAAATATGTAGAAAAAGTATTAATGCAAATCTGTGGAAAATTTAATAATCTTTAATTTTTATAATAATATTAATCTCGAAAAAATAACATTTAAAGGTACTTTTCAAAGAAAAACTTTTTTGAGCTTCAAGTAAAGTGCCATTTACGGTTATCCGACTTACACCAAAATCTAATGGGCTCTTTCCATAATAGAAAAAGGTCGAAATACAAGGTTTCAAAATTTTCTGAGTGATAGCATTTGACTTAGAGTGGAGGATTTACACATACACACGCACACACACACACATACACACACACACACACACACACATCGTGAAAATGTTAAAATTGGATTCTAGGGACCTTAAAACGTGGTCAATTACCAAAATCTCGATATGCTACCAAGGGTAGCGGTACTATTGCCATCTTCCTCGCGCAGCCTACTATAGAAACCGGTGCGAGAAACTATTATGACTTCTTAATACCACGAATTGCTTCAAAATTAAACGAACTTTTATTTAAAATAACAAAAAACTTAGAGTGGAGGGCCCAATTGTAATTAATAAAAAGAAACTTACAAATCACGTAAAGTAGCTGCATATGGCTGCAACGCATTTGCCTTAAGGATGTTGATTCCAGCTTCCTCGATAATTCTGAAACGTAAAAAATAACAGGTTGAGATACTAATTTCTCTTAATAGAGCTGCAAATAATTATAATTATATGATAAAAGATTTTCTCAGAAATTTAGATTTTTTTGACATGAAACTAATAGTGGGATTCTGAAACCCAGTGTTAATTTACTTCTGGCGTTAACGTGAATTAACGCTGATTTTGACAGCTGTGGTATTCTGACACTCAGCGTTACTTAACGTTAGCGCTGCTATTCGGCGTTAATTCATGCTGGACATATCGAAGCGTTAATTGGGAAAACGGCGGGTTGTCTGTGATATTTTTCGGGTACTGCTATATGTACTTGCAAGAAGTATGTTTTATTAACAGAAACAGTGGTCGAAGTGGCATTTTTTTTTTAGTGGTATGCCTTGTCGAAGTTATAAGAAATGTACATGTATATATGTGTTCAAACATTGGTTGGAGTGCTTTTCTAAACAGCAATATTTTAAATATAATAAATTACATATAAATCGTCACAAATATATTTAACATTAATAACATACACATAAAGAAAATAAACATTGCATATATTATATTATACAGGCTGTCTCACAACTCGCGCCCCATACGAAACTGACACTTGCCGACGACAATAGGTTGCCAACAAATAGAAGAAAATAATTTGCGGCTGCTTGCATAACGGAGTTACAAGACTTTTTAATCCACCAATCCGGAAAGATATCTTGAGGTGTGATAATATTATTACATAATAAAACTGGTTGCCAGGCTTTAAAAATACTACTAGTGAGTTACAAAATTTGTTTGACTTACTGTAATTTTGACACTTTAGAGTTGACTTTTCACTGTCAACAAATTTAGGTTAGCGAAGGTGTCATCCGAGATCATCATTTATATCGTACAGTACGTTGTAACATCCTTGTCTGGCGAAAATCGATTCGTCCGAAAATAAAATCCGCGAAACAAAATTTGGTTCGAGTATCTCTTGATTTAGCAACCATGTACAGAACTCTCTTCTAGCAGGGTAATCTTCCGGCTGTAGATGCTATACACAAGTGTAATGATACGGGTGTTGCCGATTATTTTTCAAAATTCGATGTACCGAAGCCCTGGAAATACCTAATTGGCCCGCGACTTCTCTGATACTTCTGGTACCATCTTCCTCAAAGACATTTAAAACAGCTTCTTCGTTCTCAACTGTACGAGCGATTCTGGGAGCACCACCAGATTCTTTTCGATCTGGCATAACTTGACCGGTCTCATGCGTCCTTGCGATGGCTCTCAATATCACTTTATGATCCACAAGATTTCTATTCGGAAAACGTTCCGAATAGACTCGTGCTGCCTCTCTGGCGTTACGTCCACATTCTCCGAAAATTATAATCATTTCTAAGAAATCAGCGGCTGAATAAGGTAAGAATTTGCCTTTTTTTATTCACCTTGTCAAATTTAAATTTAATTTGACACTGTCATTTTTCGAAAACTACAGTCGCCCACACATTTTAAAGAAGATTTGATTTATATAAAACCTTAGTAACGTAAAATTACGGCAAACCCACATTAAAGGTGTAGGTCTCTGATTGGTCAATTTTAAGTCGTCTTTTCTCGAATATCTTTTAAGCTAGATTTTTTTTCTTCGAAATTACACATCCGAGTGCAGTCTCGTGTTTCCTCATTCGCTCTGGAGCGCGAGTTGAGACAGCCTGTATATTATATACAAAACATAAATTAAAAAATCTTATAATGAAGACAGATATAAATCCTAGGTAATTTTTATTTATTTAGAATTTTGGATTTCGGCCTACAAGCCACTAATCCTTACCTAGTTATGTTACATGTGTTTTTTTTTATATCTATATTGTTTACATATTATTTATTAAATTAATATCCGTGAGGTATTTTATTATGTTATTTGTGTGGTCCATGTTGTTGCTTAACGCTTCCTTCACTGTGGGCGGGATGTTGTGCTTCTGTCTATCGCTCGCGTATTTGGGGCATTCTGTTATGATGTGCTTTACCGTAATTGTGGTTGAACAGATTTCGCATGTTTTGGGGTCCGTTTTTTTAAGTATATGTTCGTGTGTATACTTGGTGTGTCCAATTCGTAACCTGGATATCACGACTTGGAGTTTTCTTTCATCTGGTACTTGCCATTTTTCTGTTCCCTCTTTTATTTCATGTAATTTATTATTTGTTATTTCGGTCCAGTTGGTTTTCCATTCTTCTTTAATATTGGACTTAACAATGGCTTTCAAATCTTCGGGTGGTATGTTAATATCTTCTATTTCTTCTATTGTAGTTGCCTGTTTTGCTGCTTCGTCTACTTCCTCATTATCTTTTATTCCAACGTGAGATGGTATCCACATAAATCTTATTGAAATTTTATAATTTGTTTTTGCCTTGTGTATATATTCTTGCAGTTGTTGTATTAGGTAATGTTTTGTATTTGTGTTTGTTATTTCTTGGATTACGCTTAATGAATCCGTGTAAATGATATATTTTTTGTTTTTGTTGTTGTATTTATTTATGAATTTAATAGCTTCTAACACGCTGTAGGATTCTGCAGTGAATATGGAAGTTTCGTTTGGAAGGTGGAATTTGTGTATACTTCCTTCTATTTTGTAGGCAGAGCCTGTTTTATTAATTATGAAATCCTAGGTAAGTAAAATAGAAAACAGAAAAATAAATAATAATTGTATAAAAATATACACAAGTCAGTTTTATTAATGTTAATTGATAATAAATGTTAATCTTGAAGACATTACAACGGCATACCGGTATGCAGTATTTTGAAATAAATAGGTTTGGAACGTTTAATAAAAAAAAATTTTTTTACTGGTATGGCATACCACCGTATATCACCCCAAATCGACCACTGAACAGAAAGTATAATTATTCATGTTATATATATATATATATATATATATATATATATATATATATATATATATATATATATATATATATATTGTTTATTATTTATAATATATTGTTAACATAACCTTATAATATATTTTTTCTTAGCATTACATAGTTTTCTAATCACAAACAACGAGTCCGCAATAGTATGAAAAATTAGAATTCAATACAATTATATACCTAACATATGATGTATATAAGTAATAAAAAGTGAAGTGAATAAAAGCAATTTTGTGTGGGTTTCAAGAATGTAAAGTATTTTGATTTTTATGTTGTACGAGTATTACAACAAAAAATACTTTCCAGAAAAGTGATATTTGATTATGAATTACATGAAGATATTCTGATTACAACAAACAAAATTGTGTTTGATTACAACAAAGTATATAACTGATTATAACAATGTAACAGGAAAAATAACAGAAATATTGATGCATTAGAAAAGTAATTGATTACTGGTACCTATACTAAAATCAGTAAATGTTTATAAATAGAACAAATATTTTAAAATATTTTTTTCTTCACCAGTTATTGGATATCTTATTCGTAAAGTCAGTAGGTGCTTAATTTTCCATTGCAAAGTAACTTCTCTCATAAATCTTCTAAGTGCATACTGACTAAGGTTAATATTATAGATAATATTTTAAACAATTCTACAAGTCTCTATTCTTGTAGGTATATTTTTTATAGGTAAATTAATACGTGTGTTTTTATTATCTATTTTTGTAAAATACTACTAGCTACTTTAATCGTTTTTTATCTTCTATGTATAATATAACCGTTTGAATACTATTTTTATAAAATAATTGTATTTTTATTAACATATCTAAATAAATAGAAATATATTTTAGCACAAAATACCTACCCGCAATAAATATATTTGTGTATTTGACGTTTGACATATGCTTTTAAAATAGACAGATAAATGTAGTTTTTGTTATGTTTAAACGCTTTTTAGTAATTGAAAATTTTAAAAGGGAAAAATTACATGAATATATTCGACGTGAATTAACGCTGGCGTTTTTAACGTTCCACTTTCACGCCAGTGTTTCAGAATACCGATTTACCGCTGAAACGTGAACTTGGCTATCGTTACTTAACGCCGAACGTTATTTAACGCTGGTTTCAGAATCCCTCTATAAATCTAGGTTACGCCGGGCCTATCTTACGACAGTATAAGGTATATATATACAAAACACAAGCTGGTTTTGCAAGTAAGCAAAGTGCCGTATTCAACAATCACGACATTCAGTGGCCTCCCTAACTTTTCAAATGGATATCTATGTTGGGTAGCTTTTTGTCCACGAGATTTTACCATACACAGATATTTTGTTTCTTCGAAGATACCAGTGCTATTCCTAGAATATTCCAATTACTGTCCTTAAATGTGAAGGTAAATTTAAAAGAGGTCTAATTGAATTTCATAACTTGAATGATTTTTCAAATGATATGTTTTGTTTCTGAAGTTTTTCTTTGGTGTGATTTGTGTTATATAGGTACATGAAGCAGAGCCTTCTTAATTTATTCAAAATTTTTGTTCTTCCTTGAATTTTTGATTTGGTAGTACATTCATATACAATATTAAATTAATATTTAAAAATTAAAGCAAGGCCTGAAAATATAACAAGTACAGTAGGTATTAAATATCACGTTATCTTTATTTATTATTAGATGAATTAGAGGCCGGTCATCTTAATTCTCTTATGTCAAAGTGAAGTGCTATTACATTTTCCCATTATCCAATTTCGATCTATCAAATGCAGAATAATCCTTTCTAATTGCGTGCTTAACATTTTTTAAACATATTTATTTATTTATTGAAATAACATATATTTACTTATCTCCTATTAATATAAATAAGAAGGCGTGCCACAATTTTAATTTGAATTTGTATATGAATCATGCAAGAAACGCAGATGAAATATGGAATTATAGAGTAGCCCCTCGCGCTGAAATGAAAGCAGACTTCAGCCTTCAGCAGTCAGGCATTAATGGTGCATTTCAGCACTTCAGCCTTATTCCAGCAGCGTCGTGATGAATTTACATTAGACACTACTCACGTAATGCTCAGTAATGAACAAAGTACGTAGCACCACTAGCTAAGTTATTGCAAAAGAACAAAAAATATTTTTATACATTTATATACGGGTAGCTCATCTCGTCCATTTTCAAATCAATAAATCTCATTGTTTTTTTTTTAAATAAAACAATTATTTTTTTAAATTTAAATTTTATATATTTATTATTTATTGTTTAGTCATGTAATTTAATATACAGGATGTTCCACGACTCGACCGACGAATTTATACCATATATTCCGGTGGTCGTTAGGATCAAAAATTTTTATATGACGTATAGGTGAATTCCTCTTTGTTTTGGAGATATCGAAGGAATTTTAAAAAAATTATAATTGAGTTAGCCTTGACGAATGAACGTATGTTTGACAAATGAATGATTTTTTGTGTTGTCTTATTAATTTAAGCCATTATGCCGCATTTTACTAATGCAGAATATGCCTATATGGTTTTCGTGTATAGTTTTTGCAATGGAAGTGGGCGTGCTGCAGCTGCGGAGTACCTCAGGCGATACCCAGATCGCATTGTTCCTCACCACACAACATTTTTAAACGTTTTTCGTTCCTTGAGAGAGACAGGATTTTTCCCACGTCGTCGTGTAGAAAGAGATGGAGATGGGCATGCTGAAGTAGTTTTAAATGCAGTTGAACGAAGTCCTTCTACCAATATTCGTAGAATATCTCATACAACGAGAATTCCTCAAACCAACGTATGGAGAATTCTGCACCATGATGGGCTTTATCCCAATCATTTACCAAAAGTCCGGCATTTACTTCCTGAAGATTTAGAAAATCGAGTACGGTAGTGCCAGTGGTAGAAAATAGTTTGGAGGTTATTCCACACATACTTTTTACGGATGAGGCCCAATTTACAAGAAACGGTATTAACAACACACGTAATTCTCACATCTGGGCGGATCAAAACCCACAAGAAACAATTGTGGTTAACCATCAACATCATTTTTCCGTCAACGTGTGGTGCGGCTTGCCTAAAATCTCGTGTGTATAGATAGATAATGGTAAACCAGATACACGCGAAGAGTTGACTGACCGTATAGTTGAAGCTACTATTTCTCTAAAGAATGAATTGGCAACATTCTATGCCTCGAAGGATAGCTATATGTTTGGAAAATGGCGGTTCTCATTTTGAACAGTTGCTGTAATTTTGTGATAATTAGCTATCCATTGATGAATAAATTTTCTTTCCCAAATATGTAATAATTTATGATTTGCCCCCAAATTAATACAAAACACTAGTATTTGCAAGATTTATTACTAACAATAAGTTTAGTATGAAGGTAGAACCCTGCATTAGACCTTCATCCAATGATAAATCCTTTGATATTACAACCCTTTCATAATTGATTTACCAGTGTCCTAATGGTTTACTGACTTATAATAGCATTAGTAACACAAAATATAGACTTAGTACTTAAAAGAACTGTAGGTGAAATGACGGGTGGTAATAGTTCGATCGGCATTTATTGAATCATCTTCTGATCCAGATTCTGTCAATAGAGGATAGTGCTTCTAATTACTATTACTCGCACCCATAATCAGGTGTTCATGCGACCAGTCATTGTGTTTTATAAAACTCTAAATAAGTATTATTTGAATTTATTTAACTCTTTACTCATAGTATGTTTCAATACTGCAGGAAAAAAATTAAATAATATACTATTTACATGATATATTGATCTCAAGTCAGACATTTATTTTAAAATTAGCATAATTAAAGGCTTAATTCTTAAAGTTTATATTTTTAGTGCCACTGGTTTACACGAAAATGAATAAATAATTCATTATTATTTTTATTTAAATTTCGTGACGACCAGATCGACTCTAACAGACAAGTCCTAGCTGATATTAAGACCGATGTTTGTCGTATATTATTGCTGTCTTGTCAATGTAACCTACAAATGAAAATGTGTTCTACTCGTAGTAAGTGCAATTCGCGTGAAAAACGTTTGTTGGGGGAATTAAAACAATGTATATTTCTTTCTTTTAGTGACAAATTAACTTACGTGAGTTGAATTTTTAATGTGTGATGGTTTTCAGTGAACTAAATAGTGAAATAACTGAAATTTTGTACCAGTAAACGTTCCTGGTAGCAGAGGTAGAGGATTTCCTGAGACAGGAGACGAGGCTGGTTCATCATTTATCTCATTTTATTTTATACGTCTTCTGCAGTTTATTAATATTAGTTAATCTGACAATAATAACAGATTGTCTCACCGAGAAATTATTTTAACTATGTTTAAATGTTGTTACTGATACATTATGACCATGTTTATTATTTCAACATATATAAATACTTTTTGGCAGTGTGCATATTTTTACAGAATTTTAATTACATAGAAACACGAAAAATAATCAGACACGCAGTCTAGTGAAAATTATTTATTTCCTGGCCTACGTTTCGACTGTAACTACAGTATTCTTCAGGGCTAAAAATGGTCAATTATAAAATGTAACATAGGGAACCCGCATACGACCCTTTGGAGGTAATAAGGCGTAATATTTGAATATATTTGTATAATTATTTATCAAGTTAATTATTTTAACTGGAACGCAGAAAAAACTCAACAACTTTTCTAAAAATTGAAACATACAAAAAAATAATTAAAAAACGTGTTTCTCAATGATGTAAGAATTTTTTTTAACAAGGACAAGCATGTCCTTTTTTCTGCGTTGCTGGTTGTTTTCTTATTTTATTGTATAGACTATTTCACTCATAAATATATAAACCAATCCAAATGCAGGATTCTACCTAGTTACCAAATTTCATTTCGACAAAACAGCGCCAAAAAAGTTTTTTCGCACCCTTTAAGCCAATAAGATGTCGTATTTTTACAAGTAAGTGAGTTTTGATAAGCGAAAATTTTTTGACGTTTTAGAAACATATTGTTTACATACCTGTCAAAGTCTGTATATTTTCAGTGTTATCAGTTTTTATTAAAAACGAGTCGATTTGGACATGAATCTATTTAAAACGTTGAAATAGCAAACTGAAACCTAGTACCTCTAAACATAATAAATATTTACAAGATTTTTGTCAAGAAAAAAATTATATGAATAATTACCTGATTTTTATTTTGGAAATAGTCATCCGAATACCATTCGTGGTTAAATTTTAACCCGGAAAAATTTTCCGATTGCTTTACTCGAGCCTGTTGCCAATTTATTTCGTGACATTGATCAAAAATTACTCGTTTGACAACTCGTAATTTTTTTGTCAATGTCACTCAATAAATTGCTAGGCAACCGGCTCTCGTAACAATCTGAAAATTTTTCCGGCAAAAATTTACCACTTATGATATTATATATGAAAATATAATTCATGAGTCACGTGACATGTTTTCCGCCTATCAACATTCAGAATATCCCTAGTTACATATCTATCACAGCGATGATAAAAAAATTATCACCTTATTTATATTCGTTACTAAGGGATTTATTTTCTTTATTTGACATTGACAGTTAATTTTGAGTATAAAAATGTGCGATAATCGTTGGGTTCATATCAACAACGATGAAAATAATAAGACAATTGTCAAATTAACTATGTTGTAATACAATATATTAAAAGTTAGGTTAGCAGCACACATAATGTGTCACAAATATTCATTATATTCTCTCATTAAATATAAGCTCGTGATATGATTAATAATCGAAGATATTGCTCGTGAAACCGAAGCAGCACATTTCATTCATCCTCCGGTCTCGTGAAATCTGCAACTCAGTTTCACTCGAGAATATCATCGATGATAATCACATCACTTGTTATATTACGTATGAATGTAAACTATTATTCACGAAAGATGACTATTCAAGGTCATTTGTGAGTCGTCTGATATAATATTACTTGCAGATAACTTCATTGCATTTCGTTTGCATAGGCGTGCAACATGAAATATTTATGGACACATTTTAAGTGAAAAAATAAGAATAATTGCAAAATACAAAAACATAGACTTAACTTATAAACCAAGGAATAATAATTTGATTTAAACGTCAACGCCACTGGGTAAATATTAGCACAGAGGGCAATGTAGTAGATAATTAGGTATCTGTAATTCTACGACGTGTGTTTAGAAAGTAATGCCACTATTTACGTATATCTGCCACACCACATAAATTAAATAGACATAGGTTAAATAATCTTTCTCTTTCTAATACAAAATGTTGCTAAGCTATTGCTATAAAGTGATGTGTATTATTTCTTCGAACAAATGACCTTGAATAGTCATCTTTCGTGAATAATAGTTTATATTTTTGCATAATGTGTGCCTATTCATGTTGTTATTGTGATGTATTGGTGTATCCAACCCCCCTGTTATTGGGATACTTTGTATCCTGTTGGGAGTTTGTAAACAAATAAATACATAAATAAATAAAGATAATGACCACATTTTTAATGTGATATTTCCTGAAGCCACTGCCGACTGTTGGTCACAAGACAATCTTAAAAGAAACCACCAGCGACCTCTCCATAGTCCAAAGGTCATTGTTTGGGCTACAATGTCCGATAGAGGCATCATTTGCTCTTATTTCACTTAAGATGAAAGAGCGCATCAACGCGTAATTGCCAATCTTAGATCGAGATTATAATAAGAATACTAGCAGCGTAAGGTCCGGTCCACACTATGCGTTTTGGCGGGACCGGTTTAATGGGACCGGTTGAACGGGAAAACAACAACTCATTAATTTAAATGAATGCGTCCACACCGATGCGGTTGCGGTCCGGTTGCAGGATACTACCGCAGCATTTTGCAGTTTGACCGGACGGTCAATTTGCCGCATGAGAACTACAACATATTAGAGATAATTCCAGCGTTAACAAGGGTGTAGTTTTGTTTTTCAATAGAAAACGTATACTATTTGGGCTCTGCACTGATCAGATATAGGTCCGACTATGTCCGAATCGTGTTGTCATTGCTACCGTCCTGTTTAACAGG
Organism: Harpalus rubripes; assembly: GCA_963082715.1. Taxonomy (NCBI): domain Eukaryota; kingdom Metazoa; phylum Arthropoda; class Insecta; order Coleoptera; family Carabidae; genus Harpalus; species Harpalus rubripes. The sequence continues at coordinate 4,269,690 of OY720457.1, forward strand.
ATATATGTGGACACTGTACTATCCATCCCGTTTAACCGGATGCGGTTTTACCGGTACCGCCAAAACGCATAGTGTGTCCCGGGCCTAACAGTCAATATCTGGACAATCTAGTGACTTTATTAAAGAAATAAACAACCATTTTTAATTACGCGTGTATTGTGAGCCTAGGATCGTACTCGTATACATAATGCCCATAATCCCGTAGCAAAATTGTCATAATATTCTGAAGTTTTACTGTATGCCGATGATCTCAAAAATTTTAAAACTATCAATTCTGTACATGACTGTTTTCTTTTACAAAAAGATGTTGAAAATCTTCTATCTTGGTCTCAAAATTCTAAATTATTTTTCAACTTCAGTAATTGTAAGTTAATGAGTGACTTAGTGAAAAAATTTGTTTATACTTATTCTTATATTATGGAAAATACTTATCTTGATCGTGTATTTATGTTCAAAGACCTTGGTGTTATTTTTGATTGTAAGTTAAGTTTTCACTTACATATTAATTACATCACTAAGTCATCCATTAAAACTCTGGGTTTTATTATACGCTCATGTAAATCTTTCAATAATATAACAACTTTAAAACGTTTATATTTTTCTCTTGTGAGATTTAAATTAGAGTACTGTCTACAAGTATGGAACCCAATTTACAACAAATACATATTACAACTTGAATCAGTACAAAAAAGATTTGCAAAATTCTGTTACTTCAAAACTTTTAAACAGTACCCTAATTTCGATATTAACTATAACTTACTTTTGTCTAAAGTTAATTTCGTTACACTCTCGGAGAAAAATACAGTCATGTTTATTTGTGTATAAATTGCTAAATAATATTATTTTTGATAATACACTGCTTGGTAATCTTCCTATAAAAGTACCCCGGTTAACAACTAGAAATAAGGTGACTTTTCAACTTAATATTGTACGAACTAATTATGAAATGAAATCCCCAATTTATCAAATGTGTTCTATATTTAATAGTATTCCATTTAACATTGATGTATTTTTTTCTTCGTTTAGGGTGTTCAAATGTAATGTTTCAAACTTTTTTCGTTATGAATAATGTTTTATATTTTCGTTTATATTTTCGTATATATTATTTCTTATTTGTTATTATTAGTTGTTGAATGTTTATATCTTAATATTATGTTCTAAAAAAGCATATTATTTAATTAGTTTATTAACATGTATTTTTTTATTGTTTTTGTGTACCGTTACTATGCAAGGTTTATTATTGTATCATTCTTTTTTGGTGTAAAATCCTCCTGTAACTGGAACTTTATGTTCTGTAGGACTGGTTAAATAAATAAATAAATAAATAAATAAATAAATAAGAAGATGGGCAAATATTTTTGAGTTTGCGTCAACTCACTTGGAAAACAATCATAAAACAAACAAAACTTACAATCTTTCAACGTTGGATCCCAAGTCATGTGGAATCTCCATTAGATTTATTCCAGAGCAGCGACATTCCATTCCCGCCGTGTTTGAGTGCGGCTCAGTTTCATTGGTGCAGCGACAGTCTGCGAATAAAGGCTGAACATTTGTTTGAAGACTGTTAATCATTGCAGGAAGAAGCACTGATGCAGAAAACGCGATAATTAATCTGAAACAGGAAAAAAAGTGGCATTTAGTGAAATATTATAATAAACTGGTGTTAACAATTATTCGAAATCTCAGTCAAACAGGATTTGTTCTTTTTCAATATACATATTTGAGGTTACATTCAAGAAAAAAAGAATATATTTTTTGTGCAACCGGACGCGAATTAAGCATTTAGCAGCCGTAATACAGGCCGCGAAATTAAATTTCGCAACCGTTGTTATGGTAACGGCCGCGAAATGAATTTCGCGGCCGTTGTCATGGTAGCGGCCGCGAAATTAGGTAAACAACCACTTTGACACTTGAGAATTGCATGGTTTTGTTTATCAAATGTTAATCCCATAGCCACCTTGAAAGCTTAATTTCTATTTACAATGAAACTGTTTAAAATTAATAAAATTTGTAATTACATATTTTTTACGGTTGCTCAAAAAATCTTGTGTACACCTTGTCCGCGAAATCCTTTAGCTCCCTCGAGATTGTCTTGCTTCGGCCGCAAACGGCCTCGGCGACAAGTTTCTCTCGGTACGCTAAAGAGTGATTTCGCGGCCATGATATACAAATAACTATTAAAGTATCAGAGAAACTAAAGAAAGAAATTTCACGTCTTTCGCGAGAAATCATTTAATAAATATAATTTTAAGATACGAAGATAAATTGGCTATTTTTGGTAAAATTAGTTTTAATTATTTGGTTCACAGTTCTTTGAACAATCCGCAAATCATCTGCCACTATTATTTGAAAAATTCTTAAATAATACGCACGGAACAAAAAATGAAAAAAGCACAAACATAATTGACCTGTATCCAAGAATCATAAACAACACAAGCAATATTTTTGTAATTCTGCTAAAATTGGTTTACATTTCATAGTTACTGTTTTTAAGTAACCCTCTTGTTTTTTAACTAAATTGCTGGCAAAATTATTCGAAATCTTGAAACCTTTCTTAAAATCCACTTCGTATATCAAGGTTATTTCGTTTTTTGAAATTTCTGGATTGAAATACGCGAATTATATTATTAATATTGTTATTTGATGATTTTAGGAAGACATTTTGAACATCAAAATTACATACGAGCAAAATATTACCAATATAACAGGTTGACAGTACGTAACAGTCATGTAATATATATATATATATATATATATATATATATATATATATATATATATATATATATATATATATAATATGTTATATCTACCACAGCTTTCACCATGCATTTTAGGGTAACATAGGTACTCTCTAGCACGTTAAATCGTCAGGTACCTGTCTGTTACATGTTCTGTGTGATATCTGACGTTCTAGCACACGGGCCTTAGAGTAAGATCCTACAGATTGTTACGTATTATGTACACAAAATATAAAAGTACATACTCATTCATTTGCTCTCAAAAATAATAACAGAATAAATAGGAAAATAGCCGAAAATATCTTGTGGAAGAACTCTTTGGTGACATCATCGGTACGGACTTCTATTGGTCGTTTTTACACCAATGATTGTGTAGTATTGTTGTGGAAATTTAAATAAAATGTAAATAATTTAATAGGCTCCTTGCGTGGTACTGAAAATCTGATATCTATCACTAAATACCTAAAGTAAAGTTGAAAACGTACGTAAAAATACAAATTTTAATATAAAAAAAATATTTGTTTTTTAATAAATTAAGAAATAAGATTTTCTTTGACGTCATTATTTTGAACTGCAGAAAGGGATGCATATTTAAGAATGTAACCTGTAGATGGCGAGCGAGTGATTTTGACATTAGTTCATTGTCTATCTTCTTTATTATTTACAATTTGCGTGGTTTCTGTTACTTTTGTTACGTATTTCGATTTGTTAAGCAGGATTTTGAAGGATATTAACTTAGTTTATACTCGTACAAGATTACGCACGCACACACGCACACACACACACACACACACACACACACACACACACATATATATATATATATATATATATATATATATATATATATATATATATATATATATACGGACATCATCGTAAAAATGTTATAATCGGATTCTAGAGACCTCAAAACGTGCTTATTCACTAAAATCTGGATATGCGATTATTAGCATGAATCCAATACCTCTCCCTCTCTTAGCGAGAGGCAAAAAATGGGTAGCAAGTTTTTATCGTCTCTTCAAAAATATTAAATAAAAAAATGGCACGCAAGTAGCCCATTACATCTCAATTTAGCCTGAAATTTTGTTTTTCCTTTTTGAACTTTTGCTATACACCAAAATATACGCGATTTAGTCCTTGTATAGTTTGGTTCACGAAGAAAGAATACACAGTACATTATACAGCATTAGTTTAGCAAAATTTCATGCTAGAAAGAGAATGATTATTTACGACACTGTCTTCTACGCTAATAATATTTATTCAGTGACAATGACATTTAAATCAAATTATTATTTCACGATTTATGTCAAGTCTGTGTTTTGTGACTTACATAAACATAGGTGAAGAACGTAAATCTTTGAAAAAGGCATTATTTAAAAAGAAACATAATTTTCAAATAAATAAAATAAAATAACTAAATAAATGCTTTGTACACAGATTTCGGTATAATGGTTAATTATAATATATTATTTGTACCGTGCGGGCGTTTACCATATAAATAAATATTTCGAAATGCAGTGAAATTATCTGCGAGGAGTGTTTTAAAAAAAAATTCTACCTCGGAGTAGGCTATGGGCAGAGAAACGTATGTCTGATCATTATTCAATTCAAAAGTCAAGTTGTCAAAATTGTTTTTGAAATGTAATTTTAAGGAGAAAAGATAATAAAGAAGGATGCATGCATAATTTATTTCCACTTCTGAAATAAGATTCAAGAAGAAAAGCTTTGATATCTTAGGATAATATATTTCACAATATCTCGTGTCACATTGACATTTAATTAAATACTTTTACAGTGCCATACGTTTCTTTGTTCATACCCTCCTCCGAGTTAGGATTTTTTTTAAACACACTATTATATCAGACGGCTTACAAATGACTTTGAATAGTCATCTTTCGGGAACCAAACTATGTATCAATTTTTGCATTAATGTTGTCGTAATCATCTTTGGTATGTAGCATTTCAAGGAACATACGTTTGGAAGGAGTAATTCTGTCTTTCCAAAATCTTGAAATCGTCCAAATCGAAAAAATGTTTAATGTTTTAGTGTATTGGAATGTTCGTCGCTTCATTCTATGTTAATCTGAAATGTTCGGTTATCTGGATTATAATAAAAATATAAAGTACATAAAATGTGAAGATAATACAAACACAGGGTAAACCTTTGTGGCAAAATTAAGTGTGAATAAGACTGAACATGAACAAAGAATAGATATTATCGTAGTTTGTGACAGAAACTAATGATTAAAGTTTGTTATACTGTGCTTTAAGTTCCATTAATCTATGTACAGAACTTGATAATTTTAAGTTCTACATGAAAAGTATACCTACCTAAGTTTCTACAGAGATAATACGCAACTATGTAAATATTTTATTTATTTATAGACTGTCATAATAAATACAGACTTTCCTAGTTTTGAAGTTGAATTTAAAAAATCTGGTGTAGCCAACACAATACCTCCTGCCATTAACCGCCCGAGTCACAAAAAAGATTAAGTTAATCCTTATTTTTGGATTAGCGAATTTTACTCTAATTTTTATAGTATATTTCTTAAAATATAGTCTAATCTAATCCAAGTAACTACTTTTTTCGATAATAAAATGAAGATTAAATTTTAAATACCGGGATAGAATAGAATTCAGTAATTCAAAAATGATGATTAGCTTAAACTTTTTGGTGCATCGTTAATTTTAAAATACATATTTACATATTTACTTATGTTGGAAACTGTATTGAATTCCTTTTCTATTGTTTTATTTACTTTTTTCTTTTTAAAACGTTACTAATATTATTTTGAAATGATTACTTCTTTGATAGTGTTATTTATCTGTCAGTTACATTCATTTGAATAACTGCATTTTGTTTGTTTAAAGCATAGGCTTCGGGATGGTGTTGGTAATACAGCAAACTGTAAATATGTCAACATTTGTTTTGAATTATGCAACAGATGACGAGTTTGTTGTATAGTTCATACAGCGCTACAGTGCCTGCAGTTAGGTAATGTTAATGAAGCATGTGCACTGAAAGGCAAATATATTTTTAAAAAGAGAGGGGGGGGGGTTTAGCAAGTTATTTTTATTTCATGAAATATATATCTTATAATAATAATAATAATAATAATAATAATAATAATAATATACATAACAAAAATGAAATTTGAGTATTTACGAACTTAGAAATAGATCACACAAATGATGTTCTGCATTGCAGCACAGTATGTGGATCGGAGATATTCGCAAGACATCAGTATTTAGAGTGGGTAAATGGAGGGTCCTGTGGTGTCTAGATGCCAATCTGGGAATATGAAATTGGATACAAGAGAGGAAATATGGTGCATCAATAATGGTATTCAGAATAAGCTTAGGAATTTTGCCGAATATAGATCTTTTCTGCCAGACAAAGACGTCATATTGTGACGACCTAATAAACTCTTGTTATCGGTGCCAACATCCGGATAAATATTATCGAGCCAACGCCCCCTTCCCCCTATAGTCGGCGCCTATGTGTTTCAATTTATAAAATTCAAAGCGCTTCGCCTGAATCATTTAAAAACCGAAACGTGGACGTTTTGTGTTGCACAATTCACAATAAATCAGGGCCGCGCCGTGCGGGTGGGTAGGTTGTGCCCCGCACAAAGGCGCCTGACTTTGAGGGGCGCCGCTTCAAGACAGTAAAGTAAATAATAGTAAATTTTTATAAAATGCTCTTATTCGTAAAGACAAAATTATTATAAAACTTACAAATTAACGTGATAGATGTGAACAATATATTTTTTAATTTGTTTGCATTATAGCTCTTTACAAGTAAAATACTTATCATATCAATCAGTTCATTGTTGAAATAATAACTATGAAAATGTTGATTACAACAATGAATGTATTGATTATAACTCAAGAATATTGCTTACAAGAATGAATCCCAGAATGAATCCAGTATTTAAATACCTATTATCATTTTGCAAAGATTCAAATGCATATACAATTCTGAAGTCTGTTGTAAAATTGTTGATTACAACAAACGATTTTGAGTATAACCTATTGATTACAAGAATGAATCTAGGAAAATTTCGTCAATATATTAAATCTAGCATTTTTAAAGAACAATGAGTATAGTTTAAACTTTAATTTGCAAATTTTACATCATGAGGGGAAGGGGCGCTAAAATTTAACATGGCACAAAGGCGCCTAATACCCACGGAGCGGCCCTGCAATAAATTTACAGTTTGCTGTATTGCCAACACCACTTGTAGTGGCCGAAATATGCCAGGACAAATTTAGAGGTGTGACAATTGGTAAAGTTTGGGCGCTGTGAAATTTAGACGCCATGAAATTTGGGTGCCATGGCACGTACTCGAATTTGTTTAGAATGCGCGCTGGACTGCGGCTACTGATTCGTTTTGCAGGATGTATTTCTGTCGGAGTACAATATTTCTCACAGTTTATTAATACTATTTAAATTTTATCAATATTTGAATCATTTATTTTTATAAATCAGCAATACGGTACTGTATAGAAGTAAAGTGTGTTGCTTAGTAAATTTGGGCAATGAATCAATGTACCGCAAGGATAGTCTTTGAACCGATAACTATTGATGAATCCCTTTCCAGTAAACTTTAAATTAGTATCCCCAGAGTCCTATATAGCTCAGAGATTTACACCCTCTATTCGTTAACGATGCTGCTCTGTATGTAATACTTGGTAAGTTGGTGTACGTAGCAAGTATTAATGAAGGCAATGCGAAATCGATATGTTATAATTACTAAAATTTGAGCCAAGGAATATAATATAATGTGATCGTTGTAATTCACTTTGAATACCAAAATATGAAAAAGTAATTTCATTTTTTTTTAATAAATACTTGGGTTTTCACGGCTGGGGATTATGAATGGCTGTTTCTTATTCAGGTTGTTGAATAAAGAATTACCATTTTTATCTGTCACCCGATAAAAAGGTAGGTAATTTTTTCCTTTAAATAATACTGTAACCACTGAAGATGCCTGACACAATGTTAGGCGAAACGTTAGGAATATAACATAAAATAAAAAAAATTTATGTGGCCAACACCAAACCTCCCGCTATTTAATTTTTATTAATTTAAATATACATACTTACATATTTAGTTATTGCGGAAACTGTATTAAGATCCATTCCATATAATTATGGTTCTATTTACTATATTCATTTTAAAACGTTACTATTATTAATTTGAAATGATTAGTTCTTTGACAGTGACATTTATGTGTCAGTTAAATACAAGAAGTTTTGCTTGTTTAAAGCGCAGGCTCCGAGATTAAAATTATAGATAAATTTATAAATTTATCCATATAATATATAGAAAAAGTATTTATGCAAATCTGTAGAAAATTTAATAATCTTTAATTTTTATAATAACACAAATCTTGGAAAAATAACGTTTGAAAGTGTTTTTCGAAAAAATCTATTTCAAGCTTCAACTAAAGTGCCATTTCTATGGAACGCCGTTTTACTTTTTATTCCATCTTTTTTCCTTGACTATAAATAATGTGACATATCCTTAATTAAATTAAAGATACCTTAAATTTAATTTCAGATATCTATAATTCAATTTGAGATATCTATAATTTTGTTACATTTAAGATATCTTAAATTCAATTTTAGATATCTGAAATTGAATTAAAGATATCTCAATTTCAATTTACATGCTTCCTATATGTAATTTTAGATATCTAAAATTATTTACAGATATCTGTAATCGAATTTCAGATATCTTAAATACAATTTACGATATCTTCAATTCAATGTTAGATATCTAATTTTGAACATATCCATAATTCTATTTCAGATATCCGAAATTCATTTGATGATAACTAAAATTCAATTTTAGATATCTGTAATTCAATTTAAGATATCTGAAATAGAATAGTGGATATCTTAAATTGAACATATTCATAATTCATTTTAAGATATCTCAAATTCAATTCAAAACATCTCAAATTTAATTACTGATATCTTAAAATGAATTACAGATATCTGAAATTGAATTATGGATATGTTCAAATTTAGATATCTAAAATTGAATTAAAGCTATCTTAAATTGTATTTAAGATATCTGAAATTCAATTTCAGATAGCTGTAAATAATTTTAGATATCTAAAATTACATATAGGAAAGCATGTAAAGTGAATTTGAGATATCTAAAATTGAATTTAAGATATCTTAAAAGTAACAAAATCAGAGATATCTCAGATTGAATTATAGATATCTGAAATTAAATTTAAGATATCTTTCATTCAATTAAAGATATGTCACATTATTTAAAGTCAAGGAAAAAAAGTAAAACGGCGTTCCATACATTTCCGGTTATCTGATATACACAAAAATCTAATGGTCTCTTCCCATATTAGAATACGATAGAAATACAAGGTTTCAAAATTTTCTGAATGATAGTATTTGAGTTAGACACATACACACAGACACCATCGTGAAAATGTTAAAATTGGATTCTAGGGACATTAAAACGTGGTCATTTACCAAAATCTCGATATGCGATTTTTAGCACGATCCTTATACCTCCCTTAGCAAGGGCAGCGGGAGGTAAAAAAAATATAAAACATATCAACATGACTTATTATCCACTGCTGGGTGTGCCAATCTGTTTTGTACCAGATTTCGGTAATAACATATTTGTAAAAGTATGGTATGCAAATAAATAAGTTTCTCAAATTTAAAAAATTGTTAAATATAAAACAAGCACAGGACATTTGTAAAAATCACAAACATATAGAGAAAAAAGTTTATTTAAAGAAAATTTTCTTTGCCTGCCCATGCAAATGTTTTGGAAACAATTTATATTTGTCAAAAAGAATTTTACATTTCACGTCGTTCACTCTAAACATGTTAAGTGGGTTTTTCAGTGGAGGAAAATATATCGGTTTTAAACTACGGTGAAAGACGAGTAAATTTAAATGTAAAATTTACATTATAAAACGCCATTTAAATTACCAAAGGCCACTTTTTCCACTATCGGTCAATAATAACAATTACATAAAATGGTACATTCACAATCACTTTAGACCAATGGTTCTTAAACTTTTTCCTTGCCGACCCACTTCGCAGCACAATAAATTGTATCGAGCCAACAAAATTTTATTACTTCACCATTTACAACCTATACCCTGTACTAATTTAATAATTATTATAAGATAAGTAGGCACTTAGGTGAAAGCTTGGAGCTTACAAGGTTTAAGCCGGTTTGCAATTCGAATCCGAAGTGCGTCGGGTCAAAATTTTCTTTGTAAATCGCTACATGGAAATGCCCCTGTTTAGCTTACAATTTTAAGCCAGCATAAAATTGTACTGGGTTTAAAATAATAGGGTACTTGATTGGTACTGAAAATCTGATATCTATTACTAAATACCTAAAGTTGAAAACGAATGTAAAAAAAACAAGTTTTATTTTTAAAAAATTATATGATTTTTAATAAATTAAGAAAGAAGATTTTCTTTGACGTCATTATTTTGAATTGGAGAAAGGGATGCATATTTAAGAATGTAACCTGTAGATGGCAAGCGAGTGCGGGTTTTAATTTGATTTTGACATTTTTCTGTCACTGTCTGTCTTCTTTATTATTTACAATTTGCGTGGTTTTTGTTACTTTTATTACGTATTTCGATTTGTTAAGCAGGATTTTGAAGGATTTTAACTTAGCTTATGCTCGTACAAGATTAAAATGACAAACGAAAATATTAACCTCCAAACTATTATTCAAACGTTAAACAGATGATGATCTATCATGTTTAAATTACCCGCACATGCCGTTGCTATTCGACGTACCGATGTTATTGCTTTACGGCCATTCATAAGTTTGGCGTAATTCTGTGTCATGCATACATGGCGGTAAAATTTCATTATTTTTTTTTCTGACCAATTAATGAAAATTTTGCTAAAAGAAAAAATATGGGTATCAAGTTTTTATCGTCTCTTCAAAAATATTAAATAAAAAAATGGCACGCAAGTAGCCCATTGAAATATGTACCATCTTCAATTAATTAAAAAATCTATTTAATTTAATGAAAAAAGTGTACATCGACTGTACCGTAAAATTTAACTTTCATCTTAATGAAAATTCAATTGGATATTTATTTTACAGTCGCAATTAATATTATTTAACTTTGAAATATTAATTTATTCTGCAAATTCGTAAGAAAAATAAATACAAAATCAACAAAACTTCAAAGCACGAATAAATATTCGTTTTTCAATCAACAAGAAAAATAATAAATATTTTAGTTTGTGGAACTTCTCAAACTTAAATATTATTGTTTAACAATCACTAGAGTGAAATAATTGCACCTAATGAACTTTTCTTGCACTACTATTTACTTTTTATAACTGCAAGAACTTTTTTTTGATAGAAAAGTAATTTAAATAACAAATATTGTTAATTAAACTTGCATTTAGATTAGAATTTTATGAAACCAACTTCTTTTCACGCTTAGAAAACTAGAAAAGTATCAGCACATATGTAAACATAGAATCGAAAGCTTGAATGAAAAAATCACACAAGGGAAATAAATAACTTTTTAAATTCAAATTTATACACCTACGAGTCCAGACTCATAATAGTTCAATCAGTTTACATTTTCAACAAATTATAAAAAATCTGATGTGGACACCTCACGACTTCCTTGTACGCAAGACCAGTATGAAGTATAGACCCAATTATAAAATTGCACGTATTTGATGTAATTTGACAACATCTATTTTTTATTTTTTTTAATAATTTTTTGTCCTAATCCATAGCAAGCTTCATTACAAAAACCAAAAAGTATATAAGTTTTAAATATACATATCTGGCGTATACAAAGGGCTAATTTAATAATACTTGATGTGCTAGACGCAGAATTTAATTCTCTAAAACGAATATAAAGAAAAAGAAAAGTAGAAAAAGAAAATTTCAGGATATTGAATATAAAGAAAATGTATGTATTGTACATAATTTATATTAAAATTTCCCATAGATTTTGCAAATATATGTGAGAATTATTTTATAGTGAGACATGAATATATGTATTTGTATTGAAAAATATTTTTCATTTTATGCGTACAACCAGGTAAAATATCTGGCGAGAGGTAATATGCTGGCCACATCATATTTTTTTTTATTGTTTCTTATCGTTATCGTTGCTGATTTTATTTTAATGTTTAACAAATCGAAGATATTACTCTTTCAATGAACAATGTATAACGTTTCTTTTTCATTTTGTAATATTTTTCATATTTTCCTGCATGTCAGCCAGCTATTTCCGGTTCAATGGTCCTAGAGTGAATCCGGGGGCATTTAAAAGCTTGTTTATTTCCGGTTGAAGCTTAACAATAAATATCAAATAGACTGACAAGCTCTTTTTTTAAAATCGAAAATAAAAAATATTGCATCGACAGAATGTTAAAACGAGGATAGTACCGAAAGTTTCTGCAAACAAATATACCCAAGGTAGCTATGAAAAATAAAGGCATGGCAAAACAAAGTACATCCTTAGGTATCATGGCAGTTCTTGTTACAATTTTCTACGCAGTTTTAAAGGACGCACGTCGTACTGAAAATGCAGTTAATATGAAAAAAAATCTTAGCCATGATATTTTACGATTTTGAAAGTTCGCTCGCTCCAAAACAATGCATCGATAAGCGTCGGGATACTTTTGGAAATAAAGCACCTAGTACCAAGTCTGTTCACAGCTGATACAATGAATTTAAATTTCATCGAGTTTCTCTCAATGATGATTTACGCGAAGATCAGCCAATTTCTACAGTTACGGATGAAAAGATAGTTGCTTTCATACAATGATTAAAGAAGACAACCGTATCACATACAGAATTATACGGGCTACTTTAGGCTTTGGAATGACCGCTATAAATAAAATTTTGCTCGATCCTCTTAAAGACAGGAAAGTTATCGTTGGATACCTAATAATTTCAATCATTAAAACATTAAAAAAATACAACGAAGGTAAATCTAAAACAATGTATGATATTATAACTGGTGATGAATCATGGATGTAAACATTTAAACCTGAAACAAAATGACAATCAGCACAATCCAACAGACCCCAATCCTGTGAAAGTAAACGAGTTCGAAGTGTTGGTACAAATATGGTTGCCTCCTTTTTCTCAAAATCCCGTCCTACTGGCAATATTGCATTAATAGTATATTATGATATAAGTGTATAAGCTAGCCTTTAAAGCACGCACGACAAGTTTAAAGCCGCGACGCGTAGCGGAGTGGCTTTAATGTCGTAGTGTTTTAAAGGCTAGCTTATACACGTGTATCATACGCTATTTTTTTTATTATAAATGCATCATAACCATTTAAAACTGAAAATTATTGCAAATCATACGGTTTTGATTTTTGATCCAGTGAGTTTAAGCGTTTCCAAGGAGACAGTTAGCAATTATTCGTATTGTTTAAGTTGTCAACAAGTCAATATTTTTTCACGTGATTGTGAGAGTGAGAAATGAATGAAATTAAAGAATTAGCTGAACAGGCGGAGTTAAGATTAATTCCGCCTAAATCTAAAGACGCGTATTATAAGGAATACGAAAAATTAAATAAATGGATGGAAAATAAAAATGCCGTAACTGTGGATGAAACACTCATGCTGGCCTATATGAACCAAATGGTATAACGGTAACTTGTGAAATTTATTGTACTTATTTTGTGTTTCGTTATAGTCAAATCAGTATAAACCTTCATCATTATGGTGCATTCATTCCAAATTACAAGCAATGCTAAAACTTAAGAAAGGAGTAAACATAGCTACTTTTCATAAATTGCATGCTTTCATGAAAAGCGTTAATAAAGGCTACGAGCCGAAAAAATCTTTCGTATTTTCGGAAGAACAGTTAAGGAAATTTTTTATTGAAGCCCCAGATAATACCTACTTATTTTTGAAGGTAAGCGCGAGATTATGATATTTTTTACAAAATTTAATAAATATTTTATTTTAAAGGTGGTAGCCATATGTGGAATATTTGGCTCATGCAGGAGATATGAATTATGTGATTTGCGCCTGTCTGATATTAAAAAAGAAGGTTCTGTTTTAATTATTAATATTCGACCATCAAAAACCGAAAAAGGTCGAAAGTTTGCTGTGGTTGATAATGATGACATATCGTATGTCAAATTATTTAACAAATACCTATCTCTACGTCCAGAAAATATATCTACGGATAGAGTATTTTTGAAATACGCCAATGGAAAATGCATTAAACAAGTCGTTGGAATTAATACTTTTGGAAAATGTCCTTCTCTTCTGGCGCGTTTCTTAAATCTTCCTGACGCTACAAAGTATACCGGACACGCGTTCAGGCGCAGTTCTGCCACAATCATGGCAAACAGCGGAATGAGTGTGGATGAACTGAAGCGCCAAGTAGGATGGAAATCATCAACGGTAGCGAGTGGATATATTGAAGAATCCATACAGAACAAAATATCAGTCACGAAACGCATTGGAGAGGCACTTACCAGTACACAAACTATATTAAAAGATAATATAGACATTCCAGCAAACGGCGACAGCGAAACTATAAATACCCAGCTAAAATCCTGTAATTTCCATATTGCTGACAACAAAAATTGTAATTTTTATATAAATTTAAATAAAAACCAATAATAATAATTGTTTTAGTTGTTATTCATATTAATTGTCATTTTTCGTTACCTAGGTAACTCAAAAATTTAGCGTGTTTTTATGGTCGATTTAATCACGCTTTGGCGTGTTTTAAAGAGGGATTATGATGCATGTATAATAAAAAAGATAGGAAAACATTATTTGTCTGTTTTATAATTTGTTGAAAATGTAATTATGTAATCTAGACTCCTATATAACCATATTATTTGACAACTATTGTATATCAAAGATAGACTCTGGAAAAAAATTAATTTCCCCAATAAATATTAAACGCACCAATATTGACTGTTACCGTAACTTTTGAAGTTGAATGAAATAAACGCGATTTGTATTTTGCAAATTGGTGTATTTTGTTGAAAGTGTTTACAGAATGGAGGTATTTATGAACATCAAACAAATCGCTTCGAAAATGTTGTTGACAAATAATGGTGATTCAATAATTATATGTGAATTTTTTTTAATAACAAAGTTTAAATTCCAGGAAATTATTTTTTACTGTTTCATTGTTATGCACTTCGCATTCATATTTAAGATTCGTATTGTGTTACCAATTACGTTATGAGGTCACCAGATGTTCATTGTATGCTGTGCTATTTGATAAGTCTTTTTAGAAGTTTTTTTTAGGTTATAAAAAAACTGCTTGGCTTGGATATAATAAAAGAATATAAACGATATGCGATACGATAAAAGCTCTCCGACAACAAAAACCACATATAGCTAGAAGTGCCTGTTGAATATTGTATCATTTACAAAATCATTAATTTTTTTAACAATGTGAAACTGTTACAAGCTAAGTTACATCATTTATTCATCTGTAGTCGCTGTAATTCATGAAATATATAACTGATTATTAAATAACTAAAGTATTTAAATTTAAAGGAATTTAAATGCGAAAGAATATAATAGTATTTTATGTACCAAGGGCGTTACGATGATGATAATGCTAGGAGGGCGACGAGCATCTAGCCCGAGGGCCTCTGGCCCGAAGGATAGATGTCATCCAATGGGCATTATCATCTAGTAACGCTCGTGGTGCATATAAGATTTTATGTCTCACTAGAATATGTGAAATAAGTTTTCATTTATAATAATTTTGATTACAACAATGCTTAAGCTTTGGCGTTGCTAAGGGTGTTGTTTAATTGTTTTGTTTATTATCAACATTAATTATTTTTAAAACATCAATGTTCTATATCGTTGGAGATGATGGACATTACCATCTGGCAATTGTATTTTATACAAATTCCATACAGAAAGTTTCTAGCAATGTATCCTATATTTTCAATAAAATAACACAAACATACTATACACGGTTCCATTTAAGCCATTCAGTAGATTGAGCTGGCAACAGCGCAAACTTGAAGTAGCCGAAATTACATTGGGTAAACTTTTCTTTTGTCTTCAATTTCAGCCAATCAGAGAGGTCAAAACTATTCACTATGCTCTGCAATACTGAAAGGCTTAAAAGGAACAAGGTATATGTCAATTGCACTTGACACTGACACATTCCAAACAGAATTTTCTTAATATAGCAGCTATTTACAAAGTTATAGCATAGCTGGCTAATTTATTAAATTAAATTTCTTTATAATTTTTTAACTCTATCAATTTAATATTAAGTATAAAATTCAGTCAAATCGTATAGAAAATAAAATATTCTTTAATATTTATAATAACATTAAATGTGGATAAATGATGGTTTTTTCAAGAAAAACTGTTAAAATCTTCAAATGAGGGTACTTTCGGTTGACCAATTATAACCAAATTCTAATCAGCTCTTCATACGGATGTAACGAAGAAGTATAGGAAAGAATTATAATTTTTGAAATTGTAGTATTAGAGTTATCGCAGGCGAAACACACACACACACACACATCATCATAAAAATAGTAAAAATAGTAAATTATTCATTAAAAACTCACCACCGAATTTTTTGAGCGAAGATAATACCTTACTCATCTAAAGGTGACGGAAGGTAAAAAGGTGTTACTATATCTGAATTCGAATTAGGTTTACTAAAATAGAATTTACGTATTTTGAAAACGAATTAACTTTTTCTGAGATTAAATCTGAAAAGGTATAGATCTTTTTGAACTTTAATTGAAAGAATTTTATTACAAATTAAAAGATATGTAAAATGCAAAGTACAATAATTTGAATGAATCAACTGTACAATGAACTTGGCCATGAATGCGATTGAAGGCAATGGGTATTCTTCAAATTAAATTAAATTATTGTAGTACCTATTATACGGCTTAAAAGTATCATATGTAAATTACCTAATCATTTCTGCTGTGTTCCGATCAACGCTTTTCGTAACAACACGAATGTCAGAACTTTTCGCGCGCCACAAGTTCGCTATTACATGGTTCGCGATGGACTAGCGTCAGGATCAAGTTCAGGATAACAATTTAAGCGCGCGCATGCGTACTTACACTTTTTGATAGTCCTCAGGATTCATAAGGAAACTAAAGGCTCTATATATAAATCTTACAGATATGTAAATCTGTAAATAATGAACAAAATCGCAATAAAAACTGCCACTCTTATACACTTTTGTGAATAAAAATCGACCACTTCGCAGGTTTAATTATGTTTTTTATAAACTATTTTTTATTACACACTATGTAAACGAAGAAATTACGTTTAGGTTTGACGTCTGACCCAGCTTCATGCAAATATGCCCGAACAACAACGCAGTACTTGGATAATAAAACAACAATTTTTCTAACCTACTCAGGCGAAACCTATTGAAATCTGATGTGGCCAACACAACACCTACCGCCATTTAATTTTTGTTAATTTAAATATAGATACTTAAGT
This sequence comes from Harpalus rubripes, assembly GCA_963082715.1. Taxonomy (NCBI): domain Eukaryota; kingdom Metazoa; phylum Arthropoda; class Insecta; order Coleoptera; family Carabidae; genus Harpalus; species Harpalus rubripes. The sequence goes on from OY720457.1 coordinate 4,286,925, forward strand.
ATTTATAGTAAATAAAAATAAATAAATATATCATCACGGCTTATTACCCATTGCTGAGTGTGCCAATCTGCTTTGTACACAGATATTGGTAAAGATGATATATTTGCACCGTGCGGGCGCTTACCAGGCGTATTTATATAGTTATGCTGCAAACTGTATTAAGTTCCATTCCGTATAACTGTGGTTCTATTTCTTATTTTCTTTTTATAACGTTACTATTATTAATTTGAAATGATTAGTTCTTTGACAGTGACATTTATCTATCAGTTACATACATTTGAGATATGTACAGTGTAACCAAGGAGTTGTGTTTGTTTGAATTGATTTAAATTATAGATAATTTTATAAATGTATCCATAAACTATATAGAAATAGTTATTTGTGCTGCTAGGTAGGAAAGTTGTACTTTTCCGTTCCGAAGGATATGTATACAGCCGAGACGTAGTCGAGGTTGGATACTTCCTGAGGACTGGAAAAGAACTTTCCTACCATGTAGCACACAATATTTTTTTTTCTACAGTCTATATACAAAGTAGCCATTTGCACTCTCTATTGTCAACGCAAAATGTCACTTTGCCGCTCTAGAGCGACAAAGTAGAAAAAACGCTCGCTCCTCAAATTTATAACTATACAATGTAGAGAAATGTTACTTGGCTACATTCTTAATGGAAACGTTTAGTCAGGAATTAATGACACTGTAGTTACACATTACCCACTTAAGTCAATCTGACATATAACTGCTCTGTTGGTATGTTACATAACCAAACAAAATGCCGCACTGCTGTGAAAATAAAATAGGGCATTCATTTACAAAAACGAAAGTATAAAATGCTTAGATTAGATTGAAGCGATAGCTCAAGAAGAATGGAAAATCCCGATAAATAAAAATAAATGAAAAATAAATTTTTATTATGGTGGAGGACCCCATTGTGGCGACTGTAGAAAAAATCTTGTGTGTGTTTCGAGCGAAAATGGCCATTGTCGATTTCGAGAGAATGGCCCATTTTGCGCTCTTAATACACAAATAGCTATTATCCTACACAACAAACATAATAAAACGAAGATTGAAAATTTTGACATTTAACTTAACCTTAAATTAAATCTTGTATCAAAAAAGAAATACTACTTATACAAATAAAAACTAATACAAACAACAAGAAAATGTCAGATATGCTTTAAACACATTTTTATTTAGACATTTAAATACATTTTATTTATTTAGATATATTGAAATGAAATGGATAATTTTTTTCTTCCCTAGGTATGCAAATGTCCACTTTCGTGCGCGCTAACACGCAGGAAAATGTTATTTTAATACGTGTAGGATAAAAAAGTATTTATGCAAACCTGTAGAAAATTTAAAAATCTTTAATTTTTATATTAACACAAATCTCGAAAAAATACATTTAAATGTATTTTGCTTAGATAAACTTTTTGAGTTTCAAGTAAAGTACCATTTCCGGTTATCCGATTTACATCAAAATCTAATGGCTTCTTCCCATATTAGAACAAGGTTGCAAAGTTTTCTGAATGATAGTATCTGAATTTAGAGTGGAGGATCCACACACACATAAACACACACACACACATACACACACACACACACTCACACACATACATATATACATACATACATTCAAACACACATACACATGCACACGCATATTCACACAGACATCATCGTAAAAATGTTAAAATTCGATTCAAGGGACCTTAAGATTTATTAAAATCTCGATATGTGAGTAGATTGTGCCCCGAACAAAGGAGCCTGACCATAAGGAGCGCCATTTCAAGACGGTGTATAAAAAAATAATAATTATTATTTTGCAAAATAGGTTTATTTGCAAAGGATTATTATCCTACCGAACCGAAATTTTTCTATCATTGTTATATTGAAATAATAATTGTAGTGTTGATTACAACAAAGAATATTTTGATTATAGCTCAAGAATATTGATTATAATAATGAATTCAACAATGAATTTAGTAGAAAAAAGTAAAATAAATATCCTGCTAAACGGATAATCTTCTGGCATTATGTTGCAAGCTATAACTGTAAAATTGTTGATTACAACAAACGATTTTGATATTGATTACAAGAATGGATCAAACAAAGGAAATTTCATCAATATTTTAAATCTAGTATTTTTCAAAGAATCAAAAGCATAGTTTAAACTTGAAAGCGTGTATTATTTTGCTAATTATGTATACGTACATTATGGGAGAATGATGGGGGGGGGGGGGGGCATGGGGCGCTAAATCATAACTTTGCACAAAGGCGCCTTTTACCCACTGAGCGGCAGGCCGACACCGCTCATTAGCCAAGTCAGTATTAAACTTTGTCGTATGGAAGAAAACGGGGCACTAGCTTGAAATTAAATATGAATGTTAAAGCTTTGCTGTGGTAATTGTTATAATAATATGCAGATTCAATATACTTACTTCCCTCAAACCAAAATATCGTCCTTATAAATTTTTTCTGAAAACTTATATGACACATGTTAATGTGAACGTTTCAAAGACTGACTCCTCCATTATATTCTTACAATTTATGTTACATGTTTCCAGGCACGGATAACCCATAAGGCCAACCTAGGCCATGGCTTAGGGCGCAGGCACGGATGGGGCCAGTGGCGGATTTAGAAAATTATAATAGGGGGGCACTAAATTCGGAAACAAATTTTAAAAATATAGGGCGGACCCCCCCACTTCGTTAACTTTTGTGTTGTATTGTAAAATATACTATTTGATGGCAGATGTAAATATTTTTTTTATAAAATCAGAACTTTTATTTTTTAATCTATTTTACTAAAATATAAACCTCCATTTTTTTAATGATCTATTTGGGGGTCCTGCACCATAACAAAAAATAATAAAATGTACATTTATACTTAAAGTATTACTCAATAAATAGGAATTAAGATGAAGAAAACAATTATTGTTTGATAATTAGTTTGAGAGATATTTGAGGTTTGTTGTCAGTGTCACTGTGACGTCACATTGATGCTACCTTTCTCTCGCTGCCTACTATACAACTTGTGCGAGGGAAAGATATAACAATAGGTGTCGCCGTGACGTCACGTTGACTTTAAAAATCAAATTATGTTAAACTAAAATCAGTTAAGATTATTTAATACTACGAATTGCTTTAAAATTAAAAGAACTTTCATTTGAAATAATAAAAAAATCAGAGTGCAGGACCCCAAACAAGTAAATGATTTTGAGAAATATGAGAAATAATGTTTATTCAAATATTCTAAGTAGCTATGTAAAAATAAATAAAATGCAACAATGTTATACAAAACAAGTTAAAACATCAAATTAAGTAATAAGAACAACTTAAGACAAAAAATGGCGGTTTATATTTTAGTGAAATAATTATTGTTTGCTATTTAAAAAATAAAAGTTGATAGTCGTATCTTTTAAACGTGACTTTATAAAAAATATCTACATCTGCCATCAAATGTATAATAAAAATAATAAAACTTTTATATGAACCATTTGTTCGATTACTTGTAATAAAAAAGTTAGGGGGGGCATCTCCAAAATAATAAACAATTTGAAAAATAAATAGAAATTCCGTATTTTTATTATTTTTATTAGTATGTTTATTCTTTTATTTATCTATGATGTGTAATACGTGAATTATAATATGTAATAATTATTTTTTTTAAATAACAGGGGGGGGGGGGCACGTGCCCGAGTGCCCCCCCTCTAAATCCGCCACTGGATGGGGCGCACATAGAGTAGTTGGAAAAATGGGAAAACGGAGAGAGAATTGCCAGCAGTTATCAGACTACGTAAACAGTCACATTTGCTTTAATTATATAAAATCAGTATAGTGAAGTGGTCGGTAAATCCTGTTGACCTATGACAGTTGTCGAAGATGTTAAATAATTCTAATATTTATATACCGGCTGTTTACTTTTTATAAATTTTAGCAAATACAATGGTAAAATTTGCAAGACTGTAATTTTTGACTTTGAATTTTAGAATAAAAGTATAAACGCAAACTGTTCAGAATTAAAAACTACATCTAATAAGTCCAAAATTATTGATTACATGCATTTTATTCGAGAAATAAAGAAGGAAAATAAAAATTGTAATCTTTAACTACGTATAAAAAGATGGTAAATGTACCTATGATGACTGATAATAGTAGGTATATTAAAGAAACAATTTCATAAGGCAATCTATTAAACCACGAGTTCAACTTTGGAAAACGAGCCGCTTCGCGGTGAGTTTTACGAAAGACGAGTGCGAACATAGGCCTTACGAAACATGTTTTTATAATATTTTTTCTATTGGGGTAATTTAATAATTCTATTAAATTTCTAATAAATGCGACTTGTAAAATCATTTACGTTGGCAGCAAATTGAACTTCACATCATGAAAATTCTTTATTGACTGACAGCAATTTGATGTTGATATATGTCATTTAGGTATAAGTTTTAAGAACAGTCATTCATATCACCTCTAGAAAATGAAAAGCTCCAAAAACAGTGCGTTTATAGATATTCTAAACAACATGTTTTCAGTGTGTTTATAGACTCATAAAGACATCGAAATATAAAAACAATTTAATGAAATCAAGCATTATTAAGACTGTCAGATGTCAGCATTAAACATATTTCGTATGGTCCATAAAAAAAGTAGACACTCGGTATATATTGAAGAGGGGGGGAGGCGGAAATGCAGTCATGAACTTTGGCCTAGGGCGTAAAGAAATGCTAATCCGGGCCTGCATGTTTCTGATTCTTGGTTAATGTGTCTAAAGTACGACGTCTCTAGTCCGCGCGGTATCAAGTTGCAAGGACCAAGATTGGTTGTTAGTCTTTGGCACCTTGCTATTATAGGGTGGGTCTGGCGCACACCAAATTAAGTTTCACATAACAGATATTTTAAGAGAAATCTGAATCTCTGAGAAAATCTTCAGTCCTAATGAGCTAAATATAATTTTACTTGCATAAAATAAATGTCAGATGTCGCAAATGCAATTTTGTTGTTATTATCCAGTGAGCTATTGACAGGCTTCTGAAACCTATCAGAAATGAATCTAATCTCTGTTGATGTAAAAGTAATACTCTCTTGAAAGGAAGATTGGAAAAAACCGAGTGAGTTACAATCGTATTTCAGAAGAAAAATGTGGAACGAAATATAAGGGTTTTATACTTTGGAATTATTAGGATTGTCCCTACAGCTAGTCCGGACTGTCATGTATACGTCAGACGCATGTGCATTCCAAAAAATCTGATGTGGCCAGCACATAACCTCTCGCCAGATAAGCCAGATATTTTACCTGGTTGTGCGCATAAAACAAAAAATATTTTTAAATAATTCTCACATATATTTGCAAAATCTATGGGATATTTTAATATAAATTATGTACAATATATACATTTTCTTTATATTCAATATCCTGAAATTTTCTTTTTCTACTTTCCTTTTCTTTTTCTTTATATTCGTCATTTTTTCGCAAATTCCTTTTATATTCTTTTTTACGTATATTCTTTTGCGTTGTTGACTTTTTTTACCTTCCGTCACCTTTAGGCAAGGAAGGTATTGTCTTTTCAAAAAATTTGATGATGAGCTTTTAATGAATAAGCACGTTTTAGAGATTTTTATTTTCATAATGATGTACAAATATTTTTGACAGTGGCATATAAATTTTTTGACAGTGACATTTATGTGTCAATTACAAACATTTCTTGCCTTGAAGTAGTTTGAACTGAGACTTTTTACATCAAATTATTTTATATGCATTTCTTTATCTCTAAGGCCCAGTTGCATAAAACATTGTTAACTTTAATCACGTTGTTAACCTTAACAAGGCTTCTTTTCCAATGTATTTTTGGTACGTAACCATGGTTTCAATGTGTAGTTAAACACATGATCAGGTAACAACGCTTTATGCAACTGGCCCTAAATCTATAGAAGATATAATAATGAATTTATATTTATCGAATAGAGAATTTAACGTTCTTTAATATAAGTATTTACATAAATTTTCGATAAATAATATTTAGATGATTTTTTTTCTTGTAACTACTACTTCCGGTTGTCCAATTGTTACCAAAACTTTATAAACTCTCCTCATTATTGTTAGTTTGAGGAATCCGTAGTTAAAAATGTCTTAAGTCTTATAGTATTTGAGAAATCGTGGATCCAACATCCACACACATACATCCATACACACACACGCACGCACGCATGCACTCGCACGCACGCACACACACACACACACACACACACACACACACACACACACACACACACATCATCATCATCATCATCATCATCATCATCATCGTAAAAATGTTAATGGACATGCGATTTTTAGCATGAATTCAATACCTCTCTTAGCGAGAGGTAAAAAAATCCGCGCACTGTCACATTCATCCACTGGTCTGTGCTATTTACGATTTGTCAGCTCAAGCGCACCAATTATCACGCAGTGCGAGGAAAATTTCTAAGCATAACCTGTGATTATTTATCTGTTTACATAAGTAAACATAATGAGTGATTTGGAATTTATCTGATTCATTTGATGAATTGGATTTGATATTTGGCCAACTTCGAATAAACAGTAATTATTTAGATATGTAATATGATAAATTAGTATATTGTGCAAAGAGTTTATAATGATAGCTATTAATACACGAGCATGAAGTTTACGGTACGAGCTATGGTGGATACCGTAATACATGAGTTGCATATGCATACACTATTTTTTCTACGACTATTCATAATAATTTAAAAAAATAAACTATAAACCAATAAATTGGTTATAAAATTCATCTGTATCATAATGATAATCTGTATCGAAATGAAACTCTGTATCTTATTGAGGGTCATTTAAGTACAGAAGATACATACATTATATGTAGGTATATTATAGCATAGGAGTAGAAAAAATTAATATTTGATTTTAGATAATTTATTGACTGATTTTTACTTCCTAAAGGAAGTATTGTAATCGCGAAAAAATCCATTTTGACCATCCCTGAATCCATTTTGACTAATTTCGTTGTGACGTTTATTTACGATTGCTATAACATCTAGTTGTGCACCTCCCTTTTTGGTCATTACATAATTTCCAGAAGTGGTGCTTTACTTGAAGCCTATAATAGATTTTAATAAAAAACTATTTTAAAATATAATCCAAAACTTTTCAAATTTGGTACATAAGATTTTTATATCAATGGGAATAATATAGTAGATTTTGGTTAAAATAGGCTAACCGGAAGTGATATATTACTTGAAGTTATTAACAGTTTTTCTTGAAAAAAATGGTTTTGTTTTGATTTTAGAAATAAATGCTTCAAATAATAGTTTTAGAAAATTAAATTCTGCGTCTAGCACATCCAATATTCTTAAATTAGCCCTTTGTATAAGCGAGAGAAAAATTATATACTTTTTGGTTTTTGTAATAAAGCTTGCTATGGATTAGGACAAAAAAGTATAAAAAAGTAATGTTAAGTTAATTACGTGCAATTTTATAATTGGGTGTACGAGTATTTCATGTTGCTCTTGCGTACAAAGAAGTAGTGTGGTGTCCACATCAGATTTTTTTTCTGCAGAGGTGACAATAATTAATTGTGACAAATGATAATGAAAAAGTCCGTTGTCCGTTCCAACCATGCAAAGTTTTTTGCATATGTCTGAATAAGTACATGAATAAGACATGCGCACAAAAGGGTTCATGAATGCGTACTTGAACGCATCTAAAAAGTCGTGTAGGAACAAACCTTTTATTTGGCAATATCAATATTGATAAATAAATTATTATCTTTTGAAACAAATAAAAATTCTCGTAAAACAAACAAGTAATATTTTTTTTACACAATCGGGTTATTTTTTATATTTACCAAGACAGTAGGTCTTATTTACAAATTACTGAACTGTAAGTGATGTGACTCACGTCGATAAGTGATAAACAATAAAATAAAAACAAGAATCAAAGCTTACTTCAAAAATGACAAATATTTTTTTTTAATATGTCAAAATAATTTTCAAATCTTATTTTTCTTTTAAATTTTGTGCGTCGATCGTGCTAAAAATAGTATAAGCATCACGAACGTTAAGGAATTACCGATCTCAGACAAAAATGGAACCTTCGCTTCGCTCAGTCCCCAAACATTGTCTTCTATCGGTAAATTGTCCTTACCGTTCTTAATACTTAATATACTATAATATTGTGAATTTTACGACAAAACATAAGTAAACAATATTTTTTTTACTGAGTAAATATAAGATTTATTATTTTTAGTCTAATATTAAAAGCTAGCTAGGAGCATGGGACATAATGAAAAAAAAAAATCTTTAAAGTTCAAAGACTGTTTAAAAAATCTGATGTGGCCAGCACATTACCTTCCGTCAGTTCTATGTATTTTGTATAAATGTCACAGAAAGTTCCTTGCAAAAGATTATATTTCTTGTACATTACCTTGAGGCAGTTGTATGTATTTTATACAAATTCCATACAGAAAGTTTCGAACAAAAGATCCTATATTTCCAGTAAAATTATAACATAAACATACTGTCAACTGCACTTGACACTGACACATTTCAATCAGAATTTTCTTAATGTAGCAGCTGTTTCCAGAGTTATAGCAAAGCTGACTAATATATATGATATTTAATTTCTTTATAATTTTTTAACTCTATGTCCATTTAATATGAAGTATAAAATGCATTCAAATCGTATAGAGAATAAATAGTTCTTTAATATTTATAATAACATTAAATGTGAAAAAATGATATTTAACATCGTTTTTTCAAGAAAAACTGTTAAAATCTTCAAATGAGAGTACTTCCGGTTGACCAATTATAACCAAAATCTAATCAGCTCTTCACATGGATGTAACGAAGAGGAATACGAAAGAATTATAATTTTTGGATTTGTAGTATTAGAGTTATCGCATTAGAAAATTTTGTCACACACAGACACACACACACACACACACACACACACATACATACACACACACACACACACACACACACACACACACACACACACATACAGACATCATCGTAAAAATAGTAAAATCGTATTCTAGGGACCCTAAAACGTGCTTATTCATCAAAAACTCACCACCGAATTTTTTGACCAAAGACAATACCTTCCTTACCTAAAGGTGACGGAAGGTAAAAATAAAAAACTTAAATAACAGTATTAATTTGAAAGTTTTAGAACGATTAATTATGGTATAAATTAAATATATCATTCATGATTACCCATTTTATATTGTCAGCAGAATAATTGAATGCTAAATAATTAATTGAAATATAAATTGAATACAATTATACTGACTGACACATGGAAATGATTTGCTAAACTTTTTGTCAGCGAAAATTAAAAAGATGTTTTTACATTATAATTGATATGAAATATTGGTTTTATCGCCAAAAATATTAAACATAATTTATTACGCGAGAAGAATTAATATAGTAAATTTTCAGTCATAGTTGACAGGTAGTTAAAATTTATATCACTCCGATATGCATGTTATGTGCACATGCACATAATAAAAGCTGGTCTCTGGATATAATGCATGAAAGATGAATATTTCGGATAGTATATATTTTCAGTTAAGTGCTTCATCATTTTTCATAAAACGGATCAATAGTAAACAACATAAATTGATATTTTTACAGACAAAGGATAGCCAAATATAATCGGAAGCATTAGCAAAACGAAATTTCTTACTGTTTTGTTATTAACTTTTTGTGCTCCAAATAAAAATGACAACCTCATATTCTAATTGTAATTGAAATAGCTAGGAATGTTATGTATATCATAACTGCCGAGGATGTCATTTTGAAATCCGAGCTCGTAGAGCGAAGATTTTAAGGCATCTAAGGCTTGTTATGATTCATAACATCCGTGGTTTGTTCAATAGTTTATCGGTTTCAGAAAATTAAGGCTATATTAATAAATAGTATATTAAAGAACGTGTTTTATAAGGCATGTTTTTTCGCACGCGCACATTTACTTACTCAATTTGTGATTATATTCGTAATTTTCATGTAAATAATCTTCCCTAAATAAAAAAAAAAATAATAAAATAATATCTTGGATACGAAAAGAGATATCGACCTGTGGTTTTAAAATCTTAAATCTACACCCTTCAAACTAATTAAATACAAATTTTTTAAACCACACTATCCTCATACCCAAAAATGGGTGTTACTGGTGAGGTGTTACTGGTGAGGTCGTTGAAGGTGTACCACCTTCAACGACCTCACCAGTAAATTCCTCGCACCAAAAAAGATAAGTATACCAATTTTCATCAAAATATTCCAACGGATACATTAATTATTAAACATTCCTTAAAATTGTCAAAAACTGAAAAAATAGCAAAAGGTACACCTTAGATTTTTTGCGATTTTTGGCCATTTTCAGACTTTTCCTTCTGGATATTGTAATAGTTCAAAAATTATGAAAATTGGTATGCATTATGTAATTTTGCTCGTAGAATCTAATGGTGATATCGCAAGTGGTGTATAATGGACCATTTTTGCGATATGACCCAAAAATGAGTATTTTTGAGCAAAGTTTTGAGGCCGAACATCTCGGACACGATAAGAGATATCGATCTTTGGTTTTAAAATCTTAAATCTACACCCTTCAAACTACTTAAACACAAATTTTCAGAATTTTTAATTTTTTAAAAATTTCCACCCGTTTTTAAACCACACTATCCTCATACCCAAAAATGGGTGTGCGCTACACCTTCAACGACCTCACCAGTAAATTCCTCGCACCAAAAAACGTAAGTATACCAATTTTCATCAAAATATTCCAACGGATACATTAATTATTAAACATTCCTTAAAATTGTCAAAAACTGAAAAAATCGCAAGGGGTACACCTTAGATTTTTTGCGATTTTTGGCCATTTTCAGACTTTTCCTTCTGGAGATTGTAATAGTTCAAAAATTATGAAAATTGGTATGCTTATGTAATTTTGCTCGTAGAATCTAATGGTGATATCGCCAGCGGTGTATAATTGACCATTTTTGGGATATGACCCAAAAATGGGCATTTTTGAGCAAAGTTTTGAGGCCGAATATCTCGGACACGAAAAGAGATATTGACCTGTGGTTTTAAAATCTTAAATCTACATCCTTCAAACTACTTAAATACAAATTTTCAGAATTTTAAATTTTTTAAAAATTTCCACCCTCTTTTAAACCACACCATCCTCATACCCAAAAATGGGTGTGCGGTACACCTTCAACGACCTCACCAGTAAATTCCTCGTACCAAAAAACATAAGTATACCAATTTTCATCAAAATATTCCAACGGATACATTAATTATTAAACATTCCTTAAAATTGTCAAAAACTGAAAAAATCGCAAGGGGTACACCTTAGATTTTTTGTGATTTTTGGCCATTTTCAGACTTTTCCTTCTGGAGATCGTAATAGTTGTTCAAAAATTATGAAAATTGGTATGCTTATGTAATTTTGCTCGTAGAATCTAATGGTGATATCGCCAGCGGTGTATAATTGACCATTTTTGGGATATGACCCAAAAATGGGCATTTTTGAGCAAAGTTTTGAGGCCGAATATCTCGGACACGAAAAGAGATATTGACCTGTGGTTTTAAAATCTTAAATCTACACTCTTCAAACTACTTAAACACAAATTTTCAGAATTTTCAATTTTTTAAAAATTTCTACCCTTTTTTAAACTACACTATCCTCATACCCAAAAATGGGTGTCCGGTACACCTTCAACGACCTCACCAGTAAATTCCTCGCACCAAAAAACATAAGTATACCAATTTTCATCAAAATATTCCAACGGATACATTAATTATTAAACATTCCTTAAAATTGTAAAAAAATGAAAAATCGCAAGGGGTACACCTTAGATTTTTTGCGATTTTTGGCCATTTTCAGGCTTTTCCTTCTGGAGATTGTAATAGTTGTTCAAAAATTATGAAAATTGGTATGCTTATGTAATTTTGCTCGTAGAATCTAATGGTGATATCGCCAGCGGTGTATAATTGACCATTTTTGGGATATGACCCAAAAATGGGCATTTTTGAGCAAAGTTTTGAGGCCGAATATCTCGGACACGAAAAGAGATATTGACCTGTGGTTTTAAAATCTTAAATCTACATCCTTCAAACTACTTAAATACAAATTTTCAGAATTTTAAATTTTTTAAAAATTTCCACCCTCTTTTAAACCACACCATCCTCATACCCAAAAATGGGTGTGCGGTACACCTTCAACGACCTCACCAGTAAATTCCTCGTACCAAAAAACATAAGTATACCAATTTTCATCAAAATATTCCAACGGATACATTAATTATTAAACATTCCTTAAAATTGTCAAAAACTGAAAAAATCGCAAGGGGTACACCTTAGATTTTTTGTGATTTTTGGCCATTTTCAGACTTTTCCTTCTGGAGATCGTAATAGTTGTTCAAAAATTATGAAAATTGGTATGCTTATGTAATTTTGCTCGTAGAATCTAATGGTGATATCGCCAGCGGTGTATAATTGACCATTTTTGGGATATGACCCAAAAATGGGCATTTTTGAGCAAAGTTTTGAGGCCGAATATCTCGGACACGAAAAGAGATATTGACCTGTGGTTTTAAAATCTTAAATCTACACTCTTCAAACTAATTAAACACAAATTTTCAGAATTTTCAATTTTTTAAAAATTTCTACCCTTTTTTAAACTACACTATCCTCATACCCAAAAATGGGTGTCCGGTACACCTTCAACGACCTCACCAGTAAATTCCTCGCACCAAAAAACATAAGTATACCAATTTTCATCAAAATATTCCAACGGATACATTAATTATTAAACATTCCTTAAAATTGTAAAAAAATGAAAAATCGCAAGGGGTACACCTTAGATTTTTTGCGATTTTTGGCCATTTTCAGGCTTTTCCTTCTGGAGATTGTAATAGTTGTTCAAAAATTATGAAAATTGGTATGCTTATGTAATTTTGCTCGTAGAATCTAATGGTGATATCGCCAGCGGTGTATAATTGACCATTTTTGGGATATGACCCAAAAATGGGCATTTTTTAGCAAAGTTTTGAGGCCGAACATCTCGGACACGATAAGAGATATCGACCTGTGGTTTTAAAATCTTAAATCTACACCCTTCAAACTACTTAAACACAAATTTTCAGAATTTTTTATTTTTTAAAAGTTTCCACCCGTTTTTAAACCACACTATCCTCATACCCAAAAATGGGTGTGCGCTACACTTTCAACGACCTTACCAGTAAATTCCTCGCACCAAAAAACGTAAGTATACCAATTTTCATCAAAATATTCCAACAGATACATTAATTATTAAACATTCCTTAAAATTGTCAAAAACTGAAAAAATCGTAAGGGGTACACCTTAGATTTTTTGCGATTTTTGGCCATTTTCAGGCTTTTCCTTCTGGAGATTGTAATAGTTTGTCAAAAATTATGAAAATTGGTATGCTTATGTAATTTTGCTCGTAGAATCTAATGGTGATATCGCCAGCGGTGTATAATTGACCATTTTTGGGATATGACCCAAAAATGGGCATTTTTGAGCAAAGTTTTGAGGCCGAATATCTCGGACACGAAAAGAGATATTGACCTGTGGTTTTAAAATCTTAAATCTACACTCTTCAAACTACTTAAACACAAATTTTCAGAATTTTCAATTTTTTAAAAATTTCTACCCTTTTTTAAACTACACTATCCTCATACCCAAAAATGGGTGTCCGGTACACCTTCAACGACCTCACCAGTAAATTCCTCGCACCAAAAAACATAAGTATACCAATTTTCATCAAAATATTCCAACGGATACATTAATTATTAAACATTCCTTAAAATTGTAAAAAAATGAAAAATCGCAAGGGGTACACCTTAGATTTTTTGCGATTTTTGGCCATTTTCAGGCTTTTCCTTCTGGAGATTGTAATAGTTGTTCAAAAATTATGAAAATTGGTATGCTTATGTAATTTTGCTCGTAGAATCTAATGGTGATATCGCCAGCGGTGTATAATTGACCATTTTTGGGATATGACCCAAAAATGGGCATTTTTGAGCAAAGTTTTGAGGCCGAATATCTCGGACACGAAAAGAGATATTGACCTGTGGTTTTAAAATCTTAAATCTACATCCTTCAAACAACTTAAATACAAGTTTTCAGAATTTTTAATTTTTTAAAAATTTCCACCCTTTTTTAAACCACACCATCCTCATACCCAAAAATGGGTGTGCGGTACACCTTCAACGACCTCACCCGTAAATTCCTCGCACCAAAAAACATAAGTATACCAAATTTCATCAAAATATTCCAACGGATACATATCAATGTCAATGTAGCGTGGTAGCACCACAGGATCTATTTGATCTTCTTGATGAAAATAAAACGGCTAAATATAACTAAGAATTCGGGAGAAGTAAATATTGAGAATAAAAATTGGAATAATAGTTATATTATTAATTTGTTGGAAATTATAAAAATAAGTGTCTAATTTATCTTATCAGGATTTACTAAAATATTAAAATTGTTACAAATGAAAATTCTCACTTTGATTTGCTGTATTAATTTGGCGCAACACTAGGCAAGTTAATATCGTCATTGCTGCATCAAAACTCCGTTTAATATTTTGTGTAATAAAATCTGACGTTTTTAATTCGGCTAACTGATAAAGTATAATTAAAAATGACAATCAATGTGTGCAATACACATTATTAAATCAGCAAAACCTGAAAATTGCAGAACTGATTTATATCTTTCAATATTTACGCAAAATCAATGAATTTGCGTGCACTGCCAATATCTTGTTTGCATAGAACTTTGTGAACATTCTCGACAGAGCAAAATTGAACGAGAACATAAAATATACTAACTCTATTCGCAATCGAAATTAACGATAGAGGCGCTGATTTTCAAAACAATATGGCCGCCATACGATGGGTTTGACATATGACAGTTCACAATGTTCACTGTGTTTCTTTGACTGTGCATACAAACCAGGTTTAAAAACTTATTTATATGAAGGCAATAAGTTAAAATATTTAATTAATAATTACTGTACTACTTACTCAGCTATCACTTATTCAATATAGCGCTTGTTCGATGGCTTTTCGTAGTACTAATTTTCGCCACCAGAGGGAAAAATTTATCTACGATTGCGAATACAGGCGTATTTTTAAAATGAATTAAATTTATTTTATCCCTTTTTTGTTGATAGTCGCTGTCAAATGAATATGAACTGATGCTCAACTTTTCCCCCTTCCGCACTTTGTCCCTTGCCCTGCGGTGTTGCCGCTTCTTGATTACTTAGCATTTTCAACATTGCCCATATGAATAGGGGATTCCACCATTTTTTTTTTTATAATTTTATCTGAACGTATAAGTAAAACTAAGACTGTCGGTGAAAAAATTCCTATTAATAAGAGAGTTATAGTCCCCCGAAATTTGAAATTATAGATGTGACGTCACCTATATAAGTTTTTATATCAAACTATTTTCTTCGTAGACCTAAATGTTTTTGAAATATATGCTATTTCTAAATTATATTTATAAAAAGTAAATGAATATTATTATACTGTACAAGTGGACATGATTTATAATTGGAAATGTATTTAAATTTGTTTAATGCAAAATATTTATATTCAAATAAAAACTGTTTGTGAATTGCACTACTGCACTGATAGCTACGCCTCCGCTTTTTGAATTTCTCTACTTGTATTGGTAGTAGGCTTCGCCCCTAACTCGGCATTCGTTATATATTTATAGGTGGTCTTTGAGTTGCCAATAAAAATAATATATATGGATTTCATATGAGTGACGAGTTGCTAAAACATAAACCCCCTTATTCCCGAAGTATTTCAATTATATCATTTTATTTCTTTATTAATATTCATTATTAAGCATATACTTTCACTATTTTTTACTAATTGAGCTTTAATCCCCTAATGGCAACAGAGTAGAAATTTCTAGTTCATACTTATTTGACGGCAAGTACAGTAATTTTTGATTAGCATATTTAATTTTTCTACGGTCTCTAAAAAGTAGGCTTTTCGAATTTCATTACATATGGAGGCTGTAGTAATAGTAACACTCTAGAAAGTGTGTATGTGCTTTTCAGACCTAGTGTATTGTTCCTTAAGTTATTGTGTACCTACTTACATTCCAAATTTTCGCTTCCATAGATGTAATGATATATTTAAGTGGATAATTACAAAATATTTGTTAACTACATTTAAAAATCGATTAACCTTTCTGATCGTAGAAAAAATATTGTTATATCTGTGATTGAAAGTATCTTTTCGCAGACATCAACTAGTTGCAACTTTCACTATAATGGGGTGGCAATCGCAAACGCAAGTCTCAATCTGCTAAGAACAGGGACGATCCTAACCTATCTAGCACCCCCCCCCTCCGATTTTATTTTTTGACGTTTTTTAAATAAATATACTTTATTCCATTTAAGCCATTCAGTATTGCAGAGAATAGGGAATTGTTTTGACCTCTCTGATTAGCTGAAATTGGAGACAAGGGACAAGTTTACTTAAAACTGGCGCTGATGCGAGCGCCATGTTCTGAATGGCTTAAATGGAACAGAGCATAGTTCTATATAATAGCGCACAGTGAATTAGAAATAAAATCATTTACCTAATACCATGTTAAAAAGCAAGTTTAGTGAATTAGGCGTAGAATTTAATTATCTACAAGTTTTATTTGAAACATTTTTGTCTAAAATTAATTGGGTACTTTTGCGCAAAAGAAAACTGATTACCAATGTTAAACGCCTATGTCCCGCTTTTTGATTAACACCTTGTATCTATGTATGTGTGTATCAAGAGTGAGGCAATTTAATGAAAATATGTTCCTTTGATTATATTCCTTAGGATTTTTTCTAAAGATTTTTGATTACAACAAAGAAAAGCTTGATTAAAACAAAGAAAATTTGATTACAATATTGAAAAAGATTAATTAATAATTATGCAAAGAAAAATTTGATTATATTATTGTCACCGTATAATGTAAAATTAAGATTTTTTTGCTTCTAAATTTTTTCTTGGAGCGGCCCGGAAAGTTTTCTCATAAGGGCGCAAGATTTCTAGTTACGCCACTGATTGACATCATAAGTATACTGACAGTCTTTTAATAAAATAAACTATAAAGTAGGATAGTTGAGATATGTTATCAGTCAGCCAAACCAAGAATAATGCCATTAATATATTTCTTTAATAAAGTGTTAATATATTTAGAATTATTAATTATTTTTTTTTTGCTATAAAAAATTAGGATGGCTTTGCCGCCCCCATGCTTGTCCGCCTTTGTTCTGGGAACAAAATGAACACCCGCTAGGATCGGGCCTGGCTAAGAAAGAGCTACTTTCAACCCTTGACCCTTGGTGTACAAATACCTATTGTACAATTTATGTTTTGAAACAAACTTATTTTTCTTTTTAAAAACCCGTACATTTTCCATCTATAAACAGGTAGATTTATTTCATTCCTGAGCCATATAGAATTTGGAAACAGGGAGGACTGCTTCTATTAGTCAATATTTCCAATGTAGTACATACATTTTCTCTCTTTACCGTTAGATGTCTCTCACGATCAATATATTCTTTATAACAGAATAAACGCAGAATGAACATTGCAAATTTGAAGTGAAATAAATTCTATTCTTATAAATATTATCAATATTAATAAAAAACAATTTTTATTATGTTTGTTTGATTAGAAATAAGTATTAATGGTCATTTATGCTACTAGGGATGTAGGTACCATTTACCAATTGAGGACGATTTTGCACCCGAGCGATAGCGAGGGCTGGCAAATAAGTTCGAGAATGCTCAAATGTAATTACATCTCCTGTTGCATATAAAAAAAATCCACTCCTGATGATTTATTTTTTACCTGTTCATTTTTACTGCCAGATATGTCAAGGAATATAGTTGAATATTGATACATAAAAAATCTGATGTGGCCAACACCAAACCTCCCGCTATTTAATTTTTAATAATTTAAATATATATACTTACATATTTAGTTATTGCGGAAACTGTAATAAGATCCATTCCATATAACTAGGGTTCTATTTACTATTTTCTTTTTAAAACGTTAGTGTTATTAATTTGAAATGATTAGTTCTTTGACAGTGACATTTATCTGTCAGTTACATACATTTAAGATATGAACTGTGTAACCAAGGAGATTTGCTTGTTTAAAGCGTTGGCTCCGGGAATAAATTTATAGATAATTTTATAAATTTATCCATAAAATATATAGAAAAAGTATTAATGCAAATCTGTAGAAAATTTAATAATCTTTAATTTTTATAATAACATTAATCCCGAAAAAATAACATTTAAAAGTATTTTTGGAAGAAAAACTATTTTAAACTTCTAGTAAAGTGCCATTTCCGGTTATCCGATTTACAACAAAATCTAATGGGCTCTTTCCATAATAGAAAAAGTTCGAAATACAAGGTTCCAAAATTTTCTGAATGATAGTATTTGAGTTAGAGTAAAGGATTCACACACACATACACACATACATACACACAGACATCATCGTGAAAATGTTAAAATTGGATTCTAGGGACCTTAAAACATGGTCATATACCAAAATCTAGATATGCGATTTTTAGCACGATCCCTTTACCTCCTTTATCAAGGGTAGCGGGGGGTAAAAAAGAATCTTAGTATTCCATAGAAAATATAAGAAGAAAAACACTGTCATCTGTCACATTTGACACGTCAATGGTAACTTTTAAATGGAAATATTTATGAAATGAGGACAATTTGATAGAAATCAAATACAAAATCATATGTTATAAGAATTAGCAAATATTTGACACAAGTTTAAAATATCTAATTGTTGGTATTTCACAAAGAGGGAGGTAAGTTCAGCTGTAGGGAAGTAAGGACAATCCTTACTTCCCATCGCTAATAGAAACCGATACCTTGACAATAAAACAAACATACACCCCCCCCCCACAAACAATGTCCTAATAGCCTACTTACTATATCGGGAGTGGGAAAAATATGTTTTTTTTTTGTATAATATAACAAAGTTTTATTTACATTGTTAATTACTTATTATATAATTACATACCTATAAATCTAATTCAAATAATATCATACAAACAAAAGTTCCCTATTGAACTAAAACAAATAAGAAAATATATACTTTTCCTATGTGTTGCCTACAATATTTTTTCTACTAACATTTAGAGTAATAATTATAAAAATGTTACTGTTAATATTTACAATAAATAAAACATTTTCCTAACTAAAATGCTTTTGCTCACTGAGTGAAGAGAAAAAAAGTACCTAATTCATAGGAATATTGATTGTTATATATTTTTTAAACGGTACCTATTTAATAGAAAAAATAAAATTCAATTTAAATTACTAATATTACGAATACTAATAGCAATATTTATTAATATATCCTATATTCTATATATTATTATAATAACTTAATAATACATATATTTATTAATAATTGAGCATTTACTTGTGTACTTAATGTTAAAAAAAATATTAAAGATTTAGTAAAGTAATTAAGTGGCTTAGGGCTGATTTTATATAAAAAATTAATCTTCACTTGAAATTTATACCTTGTTCCATTTAAGCCATTCAGTATTGGAGAGCATAGGCAATAGTTTTGACCTCTGTGATTGGCTGAAATTGAAGAAAAGAGGCAAGTTTACCCAGTGTAATTTCGGCTACTTCAAGTTTGCACTGTTGCCAGCTCCATCTACTGAATAGCTTAAATGGAATAGAGTATACATCCATATGAAAAGAAAACATGCAACGTGTTTTTTTGAAAGCAAGATATAGTCATAAGAACAGATAAACTGATCGAATTTATTCATTTCATTAAATTTACTTGACAACTAAATTTTAAGTGAAAAACTATTAATTTTAAATAAAAATGTCACTAATTCTGTGATTTAAACTGCCCCTTAAAATTTTTCTGACACTGATTATTATTGCAATAAAATTTTTCTTGTTTTACAACTTAAGATGACATTGTTTCAAAAATTATAATTTATAAACGACTATTTTCTCTTGGACCTTCTATTCCATTCTCTGTCATGTGCTCCCTCAATGGTATTTCTTGTTTTTCTCCCACTTTACTTCTTCTCGGGTTCATTAATTCTCTGAAAACTTTTCGGCTGGGAGCTTCTATCAGCAGATAGAGTACCAGAGCTAGAGAAAATGATACGCCAATATCTCCCAGACCCATAGTGATAATACTAATTTCGTCGAGGTACATTGGACTTTTTACTAGGGCTGCGTAACGAAGTTGCCAGCACATATGGACTAAGTAGGCTCCGTAGACGAGTTTGCTAAGCGGTATCCAGGGTTGCCATTCGAGGAATATTTTCATTATGCCTGCAAGAAAATAATAATTAGTGGTTCATGGGATTCTAAATTAGGTAAACCAGGAAACTTTTGAATTGAAGACAAGTCAAGAATTAGTAAAAAAATGTTTCACATCTCTTAATTTTCAAATAAAACAACCTTTTAGTTAAAGTCGTGTATATATTAATACAAGGTTTGTCTAAAACGAATGCGATTTTCAATTTTCCCGCCCAAAATAATGACGGCAGGGTGGCGCCACTCTCCACAGTGGAGAGGGGACACGTTCTATATCGGTGCTTTTATGAGTCTATAAACGCACTGAAAACATGTTAAGAAGATCTATAAACGTACTGTTTTCGGAGCTTTTCGTTTTCTAGAGGTGGTATGACTTACTGTTTTTAAAACTGATACATAAATGACATATCAACATCAAATTGCTGACAGTCAACAAAGAATTTTCATCCCTGAAGTTCAATTTGTTACAGGGAAGTGCTATCAACGTAACTGATTTTACCAGTCGCATTTATTAAAAATCTAATAGAATTATAAAATTACCCCAATAGAAAAAATTATATAAAAACATGTTTCATAAGAACTGTGATCGCACTCGTCCTTTATAAAACTCACCGCGAAGCGGCTCGTTTTCCAAAGTTGGACTCGTGGGTTAACAGATTGCCTTATGAAATTTGTTTTCAATATACCTACTATTATCAGTCATCAAAGCTACATTTACCATCTTTTTATAACAAGCTAAAGGTTACCACTTCTATTTTGCTTCTCGATCTCTCAAATGAAACGCATGTAAACAATAATTTTGGACTTATTAGATTCTGAACAGTTTTACAGTATTACAGTCATGAAAATTTTACCATTGTATTTGCTAAGATTCATAAGTATACACCCGGTATATAAATAGTAAAATTATTTAAAATCTTCGACAACTGTCATAGCTCAACAAGATTTACCAATCACTCTACTATACTGATTTTGTATAATTAAAGCAAATGTGACTGTTCACGTCGTCTAGTAGAGATGTGCCAAATGTCATGTGCTATGAAATGAGCAGATCAAGAAGAGAGACAGCTTGAGAAAGGTCATGCAATAGGGGAGAGAGAAAGAGAAAGATAGAGTTTTGCTTTCTGCGCAACAGCTCTTGAAATTTGGCATGGCTACAACTGCAGGCACTTCTCTCTATCCGTTTTCTAATTTATCCAACTACTCGATGTGCGCCCCTCCGTGCCTGCGCCCTATGCCATAGCCTAGGTTGGCCTTATGGGTAATCCGGACCTGTGCGCAGGCCTGAATTTTCGCTTCGCTATCGCCACACTCAGTTAAATACTTTCTGTTTCTTATTTGAACTGAGTATTTAGGAGACCATATACTTTTATTTCCAGAATACAAATTTGAGTGACAAGCAGTAGGGGAAAAGTAATACATTATTTTTCATCAATTATAATTTATAATATAGGATGCCCTGCTCGATTAAGTTTGGATTAATATTAACAAAAATATAACTAAGGGGCTTTGTTCATCAAATACTAAAAGGCTGTTAAATTTATGAATAGTCAAGAATTAGAAATTTTATTACATTAATTTTTCTGAGAATAAAGATTACCAAATCGTCCATAACTAGCAGTCAGCAGGAGAATAGTAGAACCTAATGCCCAGGCTGGTCGATGTAGTCCTGCGTAGACAGCTGCTTCAAAAGCGTTGTACTCATGATAAGGGTTGTAGAAAATGCCGCCAGATGTCATCCCCGCAAACATCAATACAAGACCCAGCAGGATCAGACCTGTTGATTTGATCTGTAAATATTTAATTCATATAAATACAGGGCTACCTGTTGCATTTAACATCCTTCTAAAATCAGTGAATTCTAATTATTGTTTCTCTCATATACATAATTCTGAATGAAAAATTACGTGTTAACTAAACAAAAACTAAGATCGACCATTGTTAAACAGATGTGAGAGAATTGGCAAAATATTTGGAAATCAATTTTAGTAACACCAAACTTAGTACATAGAATGCCAAAAGTTTGTCAAATTCAAAGCTAACCAAGTACTGAAAACTGAAACACGCTATGACCATTTCATCATTTCCTTGATCAAAACGAACAAATACAACGCGATTTTTTAACAATGATTTAAATGTCATAAGAACAAAAAAAAACTGATTCTAATTTGTTTATTTTGATGATTCGCTATCTGAACAAGGAATTGATGAACATTTCTGCAACCAGGCATAGGTAATTTATTTTACCGGTTTCAGGATATTAATCCAATGTTTACATGTACAAAAGTAGGCTGGTATCTAAGTAATAACTGTGTCTGTTTGGTAATTATTACCATACTGACTTGTCAACAACGGTCTACAAAATGAAGATAAAAAATCTGATGTGGCCAACACATAACCTCTCGCCAGATATTTTACCTGGTTGTACGCATAAAACGAAAAATATTTTTAAATACAAATACATATATTCATGTCTCACTACAAAATAATTATTTTAATATAAATTATGTACAATACATACATTTTCTTTATATTCAATATCCTGAAATTTTCTTTTTCTACTTTCCTTTTCTTTTTCTTTATATTCGTCATTTTTTCGCAAATTCCTTTTATATTCTTTTTTACGTATATTCTTTTGCGTTCTTGACTTTTTTATTTTCATAATCTTCGTAATAATGTACAAATATTTTTGACAGAGGCATACAAATATTTTTGACAGTGACATTTATGTGTCAGTTACAAACATTTGAATTTCTTGTCTTGTAGTAGTTTGATCTGAGATTTTTTACATCAAATTATTTTATATGCCTTTCTTTATCTCTGAATCTATAGAAGATATAATAATGAATTTATATTTATCGAATAAAGAATTTAACGTTCTTTAATATAAGTATTTACATAAATTTTCGATAAATAATATTTACATAATTTTTTTCTTGTAACTACTACTTCCGGTTGTCTAATTGTTACCAAAACTGACTCGACTCTTCCCATTATTGTTAGATTGAGGAATCCGTAGTTAAAAGTGTCTTAAGTCTTATAGTATTTGAGATATAGTGAATCCAACATCCACACACACACACACACATCCTCACACACACACACACACACACACACACACACACACACACACATACGGACATCATCGTAAAAATGTTATAATCGGATTCTAGGGACCTTAAAACGTGCTTATTCATTAAAATCTGGATATGCGATTTTTAGCATGAATACAATACCTCTCTCAGCGAGAGGTAAAAAAATGAAAATATAATGCTCTTCATTTATAAATAGAAATAACGTTAGTGTATCGTTCTAAATACGGTTTACTTTATTCTCAAATAATAAATATGACGAATAAAGCACATAATTTGAATATTTGTCACATTGACATATGTCAAAAAATTTGTTCTGTTAACCATAGCATTCTGAAAGTAGCATTAACGAAAGAATTTCAAAAAATATTATTTATCAATATTGTCTTCATTTTCTGAAACCGATAAACTATTGAACAAACCACGGATGTTATGAATCCTAACAAGCCTTACATGTCTTAAAATCCTCGCTCTACGAGCTCGTAATTAATGCTTTTATTGAAATTACAAGGGTTACCTATATTTTTGTACTACGAGCCTGGGTCCAAAATAGTTCGGCCGGCCTATATTTTCAATAAGTTATAAAACCTATACAAATGGTGAGATATTTCTATAAAATTCTTTGAAATAATTTAAATATAGATTTAAAATTACAAAAATTGTAGTCAAATGACGGGAGGTTATACCGGCATTTAAAAAGTCATCCTATATTCTAGATTTACCTTCTATCGAAACCCATTACATTTAGCACCATCACAAACCTTGCAAGACATATGTTACAATTCTCTAATAAAAGAATATGTAAACTAGAATTAAAGCTTTTATTACTAATAAAGGCGATGCAACGCAATATTAAATAGTGGAATATTTGAATAACATATTCAGTTTTTGTAAGTTTGAATTCTACATTTTAAACTAATCAAAAGAAATTTGTAGAAATATGTCATCAATTGCGTAGAATATATATGTTTCCGGCCTAACAATTATGGACCTGGACTCGTGTATATAAGACGTTGACGAAGATTTATGAGAACCAGGAATATAATCAAATCCTGATGTAAGATTACTCTGATTAATGAGCTATATCGTATGAATGCGCGTAATTAGTGTCCGGTGACTAGGTGGTCATGAACTTGGCTGCAGTTGCAGTTGCAATTGCAATAACAGGTGCAATTGTTGCCGGTCACTTACCAAGGACAGACGGAACGTGGAGCCCCTTAACTTGTAGTAGATATAACCGGTAAACATGCCAATGATGTAGGCAGCCGCGCGAGTGTGAGTCTTTGTGTAGGTTAGCCGGAAGTCTGGGTGGATTTTCGGAGCGGAAAGGAATCTAAAAGAATAAAGACAAAACGTATGGAAAGCAGTCGGTTTATTAAAAATAATTCAACCCTTTATTGGTTACTAGCTAATATAAATATATCATCACTAGTGATGAAACGGAGATTTGGATTTGATACTTAATCCGACAAATGCGGTCTTCTACTATGTTTTTTTAAAGTATTTATTGTTATATAGATATGCTTTTATTCTCAAACAGTGGACTTCGCTAATAATTAGAGTCACAAAAATTTAAATTTTTAAACACTTATAAAAATATCTAAATAGGGTAATTCCGAGAGAGATGGCTTAGCGGGAGAGAAAAGTAGAACACATCGTTCTATTATTTGGATTTTGGCACAAAAGTTATGTCACCCAAAATCCAAATAATAGTAAAACACATCGCTCTAATATTATTTGGAATTTGGCAAAATAGTCATTTCACCCGGTAAGCCATCTCTCTCGGAATTACCCTACGTTAATAGCTATTTGTGTATTAAGAGCGCAAAATGGGACATTGTCGATTGAGAGGTTGTTGCCGCGCGACGCAGGAGCGAGGCATTCTCTCGAAATCGACGATTTCCATTTGCGCTCGAAACACACACAAGATTTTTTCTACAGTCGCCACAATGTGTCCTCCACCATAACAAAAATTTATTTTTTATTTATTTTTACTTATCAGTATTTTCCATTCTTCTTGAGCTATTGCTTCAATCTAATCTAAGTATTTTATACTTACGTTTTTGTAAATGAATGCCCTATTTTATTTTCACAGCAGTGCGACATTTTGTTTGGTTATGTAAGTGGGTAACTACAGTGTCATTAATTTCTGACTGAACGTTTCCATTAAGAATGTAGCCAAGTAACATTTCTCAACATTGTATAGTTAGAAATTTGAGGAGCGAGCGTTTTTCTACTTTGTCGCTCTAGAACGGCAAAGTGACATTTTGCGTTGACAAAAGAGAGCGCAAATGGCTACTTTGTATATAGACTGTAGAAAAAATAACTTGTAGTCAATAATTGGAAATACACGTGGATGAGAAACAATTTAACAAAATAATTAATAAAAAACAACGTATATTGTAGTCCAAGTTTTGAATACCACTAGTAATTTATGTGATTCAATAAATATCTCACTTTCATTCCAACGGATGGAATGTGGCCTGGCATATTGGTGTTTTTATATTTTAGCAGGATGCAGTTTATTATACGTATAGATTTTGTTTCGATTTGAATAATGATCATAAGAACGATAAAGACTGTGGCGAAAGAAAGTTACTTTTGACATTCTGTGGTATTCTTGAAAACTCTCTGTGATGTTTCTGCTACGTATTCAGTCAAAATAAAAAAAAATTAAATCTTCCCATAAGTTTTCGATCACGTTGAGATCATTTGTAAGAATTAACAAACCCGTTCTAAATAATGTAGAAGTTTCCAAATATGACAAATATCATATTGTTCTTTAGATGTTTTGGGAAAACGTTTGCGTATTAATATAATTGTCAACTCATTAAAAAAAAAATTAAAGTGTTGACAGATAAGATTAAGGTTAGATTAGGCTCATATATTTATAATGAAGTTAGCTATTATCAAATAATCTGGTTCATTCACAAGTATTATTTTGTAAAGATTGTTAATAATACCAACGTAGATTCTGAATTGACAAATTCGCAAAGATTGTTACAAATGTCGTTATAACAATCTTTATATGCATAGCAACCTTTATGACTGTATTTTTCTGAATAGGCCACATTATTTGGTTTACTTCCGCTGTTCTTTTGTTGTTATATTTCAAAATGGATTCCTTACTTAAAAAGGCGATAGCAGAAGGCTTGAAAGTAATGAGAATTTGGAACAGAGTATATGCGTGACGTAGACATAGATATGAAAGGGTGTATTAAAAACTTGATTATTAACTCTGGTAGTCCTTAACATACAGTTTTAAAGTTTAGTTTTAAAAGAAATGACCCATGTTTTAATTTGCTACTACGGTGGAAAACCCCAATCGGGCATAAAATTGGAATTTTTAATTTATTAAAATCTGACGTGGATAGAGCATAACAGAAACATTAAAAAATTGTTTAATACTTACTCCGTTGTAAAATATAGTAAAGCTGGTCTTTGATAGTAGATAGTTAAGGCGAAAGGAATGATCAGAGCAATAATAAAAGCGCCCAGCATAACAGCCAATCCTGTTTGAGGTCTCTTCCTGAGCAGAAGAATAGTTGGTATAGCCAGAATAAAGTAGTGGAAGTCGCATGGAAGGTACCATGTGTGAACCATGCACTGAGAAAGAGAGAAAAACATGGAATATCACTCTATTTATCTTTCCAATCATTAACAAAATAACTTAATACTAAATTCGCTTTTATTATCGTTTTTTATTAATAGTGGCTTTTACATTATAATTTACATATATAATAATAACGAATCCAGCATACGGTATGGCATAACAGGGGTGGTCAAACTTCGGCCAGTCAGTCACTTGCGGCCCGTTATATATTTTTGTACAGCCTTTACAACATTTATAATTTTTTGTCAATATTTGGTGCAGCCTCTAATATCCTAGAGTATGACTCGACACTTACAAGTCATTTAACAATGTACTTTCTCTGGAGACTTTTTTGCGTCACATACGGATCGCAAAAGATTAAAAGTTTGGCCACCCCTGATATAAAATATGCCTTTAATATTTATGAAATTTGTAAAAAAAACTCACGATTCTATCATCATTAACGTAGTTACTGATGTATAATAATGAAGCCCACCAATTATCTTGGCAGTCGGCTTGCATGTTCCCAATAATAATGTTCCAAAGAGGACCTGTTCCTGTTTTGTACAGCAAAGTAGCGTAGAAGAATATTACCACCGCAAATATTGGAGTCAACCTACACAAATTTTTAGACATTGAAATTCTAATAGTGAAATAAATACTATCAAAAATGATTAATTATTTAATAGAATTCGTCATTCTGAAAAGAATAGACTCTCAAAATTCTTCAGCAGAAACAAAAAACAACTTAACTGCTCTGTTTAAAAAATATTTTTAATTTAGGTTGTGAGACATATAAATTTTTCTGGTTACAAGACTAGTTTTCAAAAGTAATTTAGGTTTTCAAATATCAAATCCAGTACCTTTTATGAGAAAATAGCTATTTGTGTATTAAGAGCGCAAAATGTGACATTGTCGATTGAGAACGACGTTCTCTCGAAATCAACAATGTTCATTGGCGCTCAAAATACATGCAAGATTTTTTCTACAGTCACCTCAATGGAGTCCTCCACCATAACATATTTTATCTGTTTCAAGTACATTAAACTAGTGCAGTGAAAAAGTGGAAGCCATGCCAAACTTTTGCAGGTGGCAGCACAACTACTGTTCCATTCTTCTTGAGCTATTGCTTCAATCTAATCTAAGCAATTTATACTTTGGTTTTTGTAAATGAATGCCCTATTTTATTTTATTATATAGTTTGCGTTTATACTTTTATTCTAAAATTCATAGGGCAAAAATTAAGGTGCATTCACAAATGAAAGTTAGGTTTAGATTTATGGTTTATACTTTAGATTTAAAGACTTTGGCCGCATATTATGAAATGACTCCATTCACATTTCAGAATTTAGGGTCTCTAAATGCAAATCATTGCAAGGTCCAAATTTTAGGTTTATGATTTAGTTGGACGTCACAATCTTCACCAATGAGAACAAGTCTGAAATGATATAGATATATACATCCATCTTTATTTAGTATGCACTTGTTGGATTCGGCTTTTTAAACAAATGCGAGAAGAACTCGGAGACTGCCATAACTTAATTGCTGAAATATAACCAATAATGCCAAGCGAATGACAATTTCACGGCGCACAGGTGCCTGGTTGAGTACTGCTCTACCGATATTTTAATCTTGTTTTTGAAACATTTACACAGATGTCTGTACATATCAAAACTAATTTGAGGTAATTTAAGCTTACATATATGAATGACTTACTTAAACCTAAACAAAAACCATAAACCTAATTTTCATTTGTGAATGCACCTTTAGTCATGCAAATTTTACAATTGTATTTGCTAACATTCATAAAAAGTAGAACGCCGGCATATAAATATTGGAATTATTTAAAATCTTCGACAACTGTCATAGCTCAACAGGATTTACCAATCACTTTACTATACTGATTTTATATAATTAGAGCAAAAGTGACTGTTTACGTCGTCTGGTAACTGCACGCAATTCGCTCTCGGTTTCCCATTTTTCCAACTACTCGATGTGCGCCCCTTCCGTACCTGTACCCTGGGCCATGACCCATGATATAGCTAATCCGAGCCTGTGTATAGTTAGAAATTTGGGCAGCCAGTGTTTTTTTTTTGTCGCACATGAGCGGCAAAGTGACATTTTGCGTTTGCTAAAGAGAGCGCAAATGGCTATTTTGTATATAGGCTGTAAAAAAAACCTTTTGTTTGTTGGTTTAGAGGGTGCTTGAATGCATGAGATTTGACCCGTTTTCAAAAGGGATAGGAATGCGAATCCGTCAAAAAGTTAACTTGTAAAACGTTTGGATATGACCCCTTTTCAAAATGACCGATTCAATTACTATCGACGGTATTTGATAATAATACATAAACATGTATAAATAGCAACTTTGTTTTTTTATAAAGACTATTTTTAAAATCTGCATTTATAGTAATTAATAATCAGTGTTATACATATTTATTATCATTGTCAGAAGGAATCAAGGTTGCACGACCATATTTTATTACAACAAATTAAATATTTTTACTCGTTGTTTAAACAATTTAAACTTCATGTAATAAAATGTAATTAAATTATAAACAAACAGCGTAATGTAAGTAAGTAGTAATTTTTACACTTTTTGAGTAAGAATAATTGATATTTGAATCAAGCTTAACCTTGGTAATTTTATTGTAAAAAATAATTTATTCTAAGAGAATGTGTGGTTGGTAACTAGATGAAGTAATGGATTCGTATAAGAGTAGCAAAATAACTTTGTAATATTCTACTTATACAGCTAGCTGGTTCTATAAAGAATAAAGAGTTATAGTTGTAGAAAGCAGTCTATGAAACTGACTTATGCAGGGTTTACAACCTATTATGGAGGGTTGGGTATCTTTGCGGTCAAGACTCACAAATTATTCGAACTTGAAGGGATCACTTTTAAGGCAAGTAATGGGCCGTATTTATAAAAGTCATACTCAATATTTGTATAAATTTTGTAAACAAATCAATTTGGCCTTAAATTTTCTTTCTCTTTTTTGAACTTTTACGATACACCAAAATATACGCTATTTGGTCCTTCTTGTATATCAGTTATCAATGCAAGAACTAATATACAAGGATTGAAGGTTTGTCTGAGATTTTCAATAATTGTTATGTTAACACCTTATTCACAGCACAGTCGAGAAATTCCCAACATTCAGAGAATAAAGATATTAGTAGAATATATTTTGACATAATAATTTGATGAGCGGCACGAGCATTTTGTTGTCCATTTAAATCAGTTAGTAAATTTTCACTAGTGTTAACATTTTCTAATAAGAAATAGCCTGTCAGAGCTTAATATATCTTACCGGACATATCGGTTGAAGACAATTAGAAGCGGCGGGGTGATTCGTTTCTCAAAGCTTACCAGAAGACTATACGTCACCAGTAAGCCGCTCAGCACGAAAAACGAGTCCACAAATAAATCACCATGGAAAATAAACAACGATGCAAAAGATCTGTAATGCTGCAAGCAGTTAGAATCGTTATTATGAAAAGAACCGAGAGATAATTATTGTATGTAGAAATTATTATTGAATGATTCAACTTTTTCAATTTATACCAGAGGTAAATTCGTTTAGGTATATATTTATTGAATATATGGTCAATTAAGAAAGTTAATTAGACATTTATGCGTACATAATAAAAGACCACCTCTGCGCATAATACAAAATCATTTAAAGCTAAAGTCTAGAATACCCACCCTCAAGAATTTTATTTTGATACTTATACATAGTTGCAATATCATTAAAAACACTAATGGTAGGTTGCATGAAAACTGTTCAATATATAGTTCATGGATTCTATAGTTACCGGTCCTATAAAGTTAGCGAACTGTACAATTCAAACAGTTGCATGAAAAAAATATTGGGATCATTAGGCTTCTTTCACACGACTTTTCGCCGTGCGCCGTGATTAAAAATTATCGTGGTTGTTTATGACTGTGATCACATGATACGATCGACGTTGTCCACGGCGTATAGCCGTGAACGGCCACCGTTGCTCTAACGGCGCCCAGTTCGATCCGGCACGGCAATTCGCCGTTCACGGCGCAAAAAGTACACGTAAACTATTATTCACGAAAGATGACTATTCAAGGTCATTTTTGAGCCGTCTGATATAATATTACTTGCAGATAACTTGATAACATGAAATATTTATGGACACTTTTTAACAGAAAAAATAAGAGTAATTTATTTGAAAATTATGTTTCTTTCTAAATAATGCCTTTCTGAAAGATTTATGTTTTTCACTTATGTTTTTGCAAAATAAAACATAGACTTTACTTATAAACCAAGGAATAATAATTTAATTTAAACGTCAACGCTACTGGGTAAATATTAGCACAGAGGGCAGTGTAGTAGATAATTAGGTATCTGTAATTCTACGACTTAAGTCATTATAATATATAGTGTGTTAGAAAGTAATGCCACTATTTACGTATATCTGTCACACCACATAAATTAAATAGATATAGGTCAAATAATCTTTCTCTTTCTAATACAAAATGTTACTAAGCTACTGTTGTTAAGTGATGTGTATTCTTTCTTCGAACAAATGACCTTGAATAGTCATCTTTCGTGAATAACAGTTTAGTTAAATGAGTGCGTTCAGACTTGCCGGCATTATGCCGTCCGCCGGACGCCAATCAGAGAGTTCAAAACTATGCCGTATTCTCTACAATACTGAATGGCTTAAATGGAACAAGGTATAATGAATTGTTTATCTAGAAGCAGTATCAATACAATAAACAAGGAACACATTGCCGATAATGTCAATGTCATAATCCTTACACGTGTCCGAGATCGAGTAAAAGAATAATTATTAAAACGGGATAAATGAAATAGGAGTAGAAATTTTACTGAAAGAGAAAAACAGATTTTACTGAAAATCATTCAAAATATAATTGAAGACAAAAAAATAGATGGTACGACAAACAAAAATAAATTCGAATCTCCAATGGCATATTCTAGAATCTAGTCACATTTTATTTCTTTAATATGCAGATTGTAGAACTCAAATTCAAAAAATTTTAATGTGTGAATACGGAATAAGATGGTCATCGACAAGCAATTTTAAATTTGTGCATTTTTAGGAAATTGAAATATAATGTACATACCGCTTCTACAAAATTCCTGTTTAATACTACTGATGATATAAAAGTACCACACCTATGATCAATTATTATCATAAGTATGGCAAAGGTCCTCATACCATACAAAACATTTAAAGCATCATTTGAATCATCTTTTCGTGATAAATCATTAAAGTTCCTAACTGCTGAGAAACAAAGGCATAATCTTTCTGGAAGCTCTTCTGAAATAAAAATAAATATTGTCGTTCATATTTTAAAGATTGCTGTATGTTAAAAGTTGACTTACTTTTTGATTTTTTTCCAGTTATTTTCTTGGTTGCCCACATATCATATGCTGTGCATATAATAACTGCAAGTACTATTATTATCATTATTAAGCTGCAATAAAAATTATTAGAGGTATTAATACATATTTGAATTTATAAAAAAAGAACTTGAAGTAGCAAAACGAACAAAAGTATTGTAACATGGAACGCCCGCCGTCGCCGCAGCAATGAGCGAGTGTCTATTTATAGCGATGACGCAATCGTGCTAGCAGCCGAGCTACGTAAACAAACAAGTCGCGATGTGTTTAATTACTTGCGGTCGCCTGGACCTTTTGTGTTCATTGTTATGCGGTCGAACATTCTAGAGCTTTCTAGAAGGTAATGGCAGCTGTATAAAAGGGACGCAGCTATGCTCGGGAGTTAGTTACATACATAGTTACATAGTTAGTTAGTTAGTTACATTCAGAGACATAGAGATATTCACATAGAGTTTTAGTGAGTTTGAGAAGTACAGCAGTATCGTAGTGAGCGAATGCAGTAAAGTGTCGAGTGGAGTAGGTACTTTGGAAGTTACTGGTATACTGGGATAGCTGTAGAAGTAAATACTCGGTAGTGTTGACGAGTATTGTGAAACTAAGTATATAAGAACAGTAACAGCGACTTGGAGTGGATACTCGGCATTGGTGTTGAAGAGTTGTGGCATACGGATAATTGGTGATACTGAGGCTGTAGAAGGAGAAAGTTAGTTGCATAAATAGACAGACAGTTGTGTGAAAGGTGTAACTTCTGTCCGAGCAGTTGAATATACAGACGCTGTTGAGTTAGTTAAGTATATAGACGCTTTGGAAGTCAGTAGGCGGACAGTTGAACGTGATATAAGTATACAGTGACGTAAATATAGTGATATAAATATCGCGTAAACAGTCTACAAGAGTCCGCAACAGACCGGCAGACTAAGATTGGAACGCTTAGTAAAATAAATGAACAGTTAGTTAAATAAAAGTACGAGAGTATATATATATATATATATATATATATATATATATATATATATATATATATATATATATATATATATATATAAATAGTAGTGTTAACTGGTTATATAAATAAATAGTGTTAGTGTTATGTAGTTAATAATAGTTTTAGTCTTAATTAGTTTTTAATAATTGTTTAATATTAGTAATCGTCATTATTTAATACCTCTTTAAAGGCCGTCGCGCACTTGGGCGAAGCGAGGCGAGGCGAAGCGAAGCGCGGCGAAGAGCCGTTTTTAGAATCAACGCGCACTTGCGAGCAGTTTTCAACGAGAAACGGCCGCGTTTGCTTTAAAAGATGGACAGCTCGGAGGAAACGCAACAACGCAGGCACTATCAATACGAGACAAATTTATAAATTATTTTGTATCATCCGTAGGTTCAGTGCAGTGGCAAAATTCCATGGTACAGAGACACCGAAAAGATGTTTAAATTGTTTGATATATTCTACTACATTTGTAACCAAGTAGTTAATCTCATTTATTGTTGAGTCTGCAATACTATTTTGTACAATAGAAATCGTTTAATATGTAAGGAATTTTCAGAACTAAATTTTTAGAAAAATTCTTCTACATTGTATAACTAAATAGATAATCTCCTTTTTAATTGACTTCATTTTTATTTATAATATATTTAGTTTTTTTGTTTTAAGTAGTAGTACATATTCAGTTGTCATATCTATTGGATCAAATATTTAATGAATTGTTTAAAATTCAACATTTTGTTATGTACATTGTTATATTTACAATTAATAAACTTAATATACATAGCACATCATATCGGTTATATTCATTTCTTGTGCTACTTCTAACCAGCAGTTGTCTTTCAATGTCTGATTAGAATACTTGACACATTCTATATCGTACAGATCTTTATATTTTGAAATCAAAAGAACTAATTTCTCTTCTGTGTTTGACATTTTCATAGAACCTATACGTATTGTTTGATATGAAACGTGTGAAATTTAATTCTAAACCGGCTATTTCCAATGTGTCTCGGGCGTATTCGTTCTGATTTAGGTAGCTGCGCTATCGCACACTTCAGCTCAGCGAAGCGAAGAGCAGAGAAGAGCAGAGAAAAATATTCTCCCCGAAGTATTCCGACAAGTCGCTTCGCTGCTCTGCTCTTCGCTTCGCCAAAGTGCGCGTATACCCATAATAATATATTGAATGAAAAAACGGCTCTTCGCCGCGCTTAGCTTCGCCCAAGTGCGCGACGGCCTTAATAGTTATAGTTTAATAAACGTTTATTTTAATTAATAATAATTGTCTAATATTTACACTTCATCCAAATAAATAAAAACGTTACATTATTAGTAAATATTTCAGGAAAATGTATAGTGTCCCATTGCATTGTATACCTATAATTAAATTATAGTGTATTAAATTTTGGACTGAAAATACCATTTCGTTAAATATTGTAAATTAAGTCATATATCCGATTTACATCGTACTTAGAAAGTTGATATTATTTTCAATGAATAAAATAAAAATGATGCTATTATCTTTGTTTTGCTTTCATTTAACCTTCTATTTTTTTATCAAGAAAAATTCAATATAATGTTATTCTTATTTATTAATTATGAATAAATTTACTATGATATATAATCCAAAAAAAGTATGGCTTGTTGTAAATATAGTTATTACGCGTATAATAATATATAATATGTATTGATAGGTATTCATAATACACAAAATTTATTTTCATATACACAATGTTCCGCGACTCGAC
This sequence comes from Harpalus rubripes, assembly GCA_963082715.1. NCBI lineage: Eukaryota > Metazoa > Arthropoda > Insecta > Coleoptera > Carabidae > Harpalus > Harpalus rubripes. The sequence goes on from OY720457.1 coordinate 4,322,135, forward strand.
CGACAAACTTATACCATATATTCCGGGGGTCATACGATCAAAATGTATGTTTGACAAATGAATGATGTTTGTGTTGTCTTATTAATTTAAGCCATTATACCGCATTTTACTAATGCAGAATATGCCGATAAGGTTTTCGAGTATGGTTTTTGCTGTATACACTGCAAGATGTGTCAGGCTTTCAAATTTTCTTAAGCTATACTAATGAAATAATAATATACCTATGTATAAATAAAAAGGTGAACATAGTAAATAAGATTATTACCAAAATGAAATGTCGGCAGCACCAAATCCTTCATCCGCTCGATTCGTATGGCAAGATTGTGGCAAAACTCTGGCACTATATGTTAAATTCAGTGAATTATTCCCATTCATTTCTTCAAAATGAGAAGTCAATGCTTCTTGTATATTTCTTTCAGTACAAGAAGCCGGTATACAAATACCCATGTTGATGATATTTCTTGGTATACGGAATCTATCCCCTGTGAACTAAACAATAAGAAATACAAAAAATTTCAAGTAATAATTATATCTGCACATTTAATTAATGTTTACGAAGTATTTATCATTAATTAGAAGCAATATAAATCCACAATATGCTAATTTCAAGAAGTGTAACTAATTGTATAAATTTGTTTGCATCATCAGGTAAATCTGCAAGTTTAAATTGTATTTACTTGAAAGGTAAACAAAAAGTCGAAACTGTTATGATTTTCGAGACAGTAGGGATAAATGCCGTAAAATTTAATTTTTCAAAGCCATATATCTCGGAAACTATTATTTTGTCATTATTTTACATTTCCTCGTCCTGGAACCGAAACCAATCGACTCTAGATAGATTTAAAAAATATAGTGAATTCATATAATTTTCACATTCACATGTTTTATGCAAGAATTAGCATTGACTCCACTTCTTGTACGGTGCATTTTTCATTGAATTTATGAATCGAAGCTATAAGATTATAAAAAAAATTTATTGCTAGACTCTCGCGAGAATCTCGTGAGATTTCTCACTTCTTGCAGTTGTTATATCGATCTCGCCTCAATTTTTAAACTGCAATGTCGCTCTCGCTCTCGTCTCGCATAATGGATCGAGACGAGGCGAGATGCGAGATGCGAGATTACTCTCGCCTCGTCGGGTATCACTAGAACGGATCATATGATTAGTACGACCATATCAAATAAGACAAGGAGAGGAAAACAAACTAACAAAATGTAGGCACGCAAGAAAAGCTTATTACGAAAGAAATGGCTTTTCCACGGTACAAGTAAAGAGGCTAAGTATAAATGGAGAAAACATACCTATATTATGAACTACATCAGAGAGATTGGGACATATAACAACAAGAATAACAATGGAAGATCAACCATTAGAATTACAAAAAACAATATAAATCGATTCAAACGACGTCAATACCACAATATTTACTGGATGAAGAGGAAAACATCAATGATTCCTAGATTCAGATGTGGTAATGAAGAGAGAAACACCAAATAATGGTAATCAAATGAGGAGAGAAGATTCAAGTTCAAGCTATGCAGGACAGGTGAGGAAACATTTAGGCATCTAAAAACATCGTGCAGGGACATAGGCGCCAATTTTTGAAAATATGTATGGGTGCTCTAGCCAAGTGCGTAATTATATAAAAATAATAAGGAGTTTCTAAGGCCAAATGACCAAGTGCCGGAGATAAACAATTTAAAGAATTTTTTTTAATACAATTCAAATGATTTTAGTACAAATTAATTTATAATGTTAGTACAATTTCAGTTTCGTCAATCGCAACCCTGACAATAAACAAACTCTGGGAATCCCCGACCTCCAAAACGCCTAACAACTCGTTTACGGTCTTCCAACTCCTTTCTTACTTTTTAGACTTTCCTGCAACAGCGCTAACTTGACCCACGCTTTAAAGTTTTGCTTTGCCTTCATATTTTGAATAATTGCGAGAGTGACGATTGTCAACTCTTATTGCGCATTTCGGCAATTTTGGTTTGTTTTGTTCCTCGCTTCTTACTTGGTGTTTAAAGGAAATTGAGTGACTGTGACTTTATATTATTATTTACTCAGTGGTTCAACTAAATCGCCATGCCCAAACGTCATTCATTTTAATAACAAACTGAGTTCCACTGACGCGGTGCAACGCGCGGTAATAGATAGGCATAGGCACAAGCTGCGACTAAATAGGGGTTTATTGCAAATTCATAATAAATAATGCACATGGTCATTGCAAGGTTTAAAAATAACAATTGGTATTTGAGTTTTTTCATCTTTAAGTAGAAATTTTGAATAAAAAAAAAACATCAATGACTGAGTAATTTGTATGGGTGCTCCGCACTCATTTCAAATTTGGTATGGATTGGGCGCCTATGTGTAGGGAAGTCCAGAGAAAAGGAAGAAAGGAAAAGGTTCTGGTAGACGACTTAGGGTCAGGACAAGACTGGGTAAAAGAAGTCATCAAGAAACGCGGAGTTAATTTAATATGATGTTTTACCAATTGTAACATATGTCCCAAAAGTTTTGTCACAAATTTGTTTAAAACATTTTAAAAAGTAATAATGGTTTTACGGCAATTTTTCAGAACAGATATAATTAACAACTTTATAAAGGATAAACCTTTACATTTCTTCAACAATACGCAGTCTTCTGGAAACATCTCGCATCAAGCCTTGGAGCGTTGCAATATCAATCTCTCGAATTTTTCTAAAAATCCGCCGTCTTAATTGTTGCTCGTTTTCGACTTCCCAACCTCCATCATACACTTTTCGAGACAAAATGGCCCAGAAATCTTCAATTCGCCGAGCCTGCTGTAAATTTGGGGGCTTGTCGTTTTTTGACACAAAAGGTATGTTGCGAGCATTCAGCCAATTTTGAGTTTCGCGTGCATAATGGCAGGAAGCCAAGTCCGGCCAAAACATAATATCATCTTGAGCATGATTCTGGTGGATAAAATTAATCAATTTTGTTAAGCAATTGTTAATATAACTTTGACTGTCCACAGCTTCGCCTTTAACTCGCCCTATATAAGGTCTGGAAATCGCACCAGACTAAAACTTTATAAGCAAATTTGGCCTTTGGCTTGTATTGTATATCGTCTGGACATTCTTCTACATTGTCCGTGTAAAAACCGTCGTTTCCTTTAATTTCGGAATTACTTAGAGTAAAGTACTTTTCATCATCTATGACGATGACTTCATTATTTGGAAAATGAGTGCGCCTTAAAGCACGGCAACATCTTGGTATTCTAGCTAACTAATTTGGCGTATATTTAGGACATTTCTTTCTTTTGCGATATTCTATACCTTCTCTGGACATTGTATTCTTGGAAACACCGTAACGCCGTGAAAGTCGTCTCAATGACTGTCCAATTTTATTCTTGGCACTTTCGACTAACTGGTTTGGCCTATGTTCAGTTAACACTTTAGGTCTTCCACTTTTCGGAAGATTTAAGCATGGTATACCTTGCTCACATTCTGCTATCGCACGATATATGGTTCTCCGCGACACGTTTTGATTTCCAAAAAGTCGGACTATTTGAACTATCTGCCTAACTAAATTATAAACGCTTTTTCTAAGATCTAATTTATAAGCCATTACAACGCAATCGATTTCGGTAACTGAACTATCATTAAATTGACAAATCATTGAATTACTTTTGTTTGCAAAGCCAACCCGATATTTTGATATTTTTTATTTTTTTCATAGAGTTGTATTTTGTGACAAAACTTTTGGGACATACGTTAAAATAAAAAATGTAGATTCTCAGCCAATTTGAAGAATAAATATAATCCTTATACCAAAAAGAACTATATCTTATTTCATTTGAAATAAACGAATCATATTAATGCAATTTATACTTCATACACTTGATTTATAATTGCTACTTATATATTTTTTTGCATTGCAACAAATTGTTACAGTGATAACGAGTAAATAAACATACTTACATAGAACTTATTAAGTGCTGATTCATTGGGATTGTATTTAGGAGAAAACTTATCCCTATCGATATTTTGTATATGAATTTGTATTTCTGCAAGACAATACTGAGTTCGAAATGGACTTTCTGCATGTAGGCACTCGTCGTAATGGCCCAGTTGGAAAGTGTTTCCGGAAAGGGCACCCACGGCACCGTGAGCGGACGATTCCCACACTGAATGCAAAAGGTATTTTAAATTTTTATGGTTATTCGCAGTACCGCCCAAAAATATGATAATTTATTTCCTTATGTACACATTACATTGTAATTGAGATAATACCGTATTTACACTTCATAAGTATAAGAATTTGTTTTGTGTAAGTGCAAGTAAAAGATTTCACATTTGGTAGCCGAAATAATTTCTCCAAAATAAATAAATTTCACGTACGGAACTTTTTCTTTTAACAACTGGTGAATTCAAATTTAAAGGTATTACATATCTACGCCTTACCTATATTTGACCAAAATTCAATTGTATTATATAAAAATATTTGTTTAGTAGTTAGCACTTTTTATCCAATACAAGTATCGAAAATTCACTTTCATGTTAAATAGTAGTATTGAAGTGATTTTTAGTACATACTTACAAAAAACTAAAATTTTACTAGAATTAAAATACTTACCTAAATAAATCTGTTGGACAAGATCATAGATTGTTATTAAATTTGTTATCGTTAGCAAATGCTTCATTGTTAACAAATTTGGTAACAATTTGTTTTATTATTGGAAGCGAATGTTATGATAGATAAGTTGTTCTTTTCCATCACAAATTCCATTATAAATTATGATGTTAGGAAAAATAAAATATTGGAGATACATTCTTGGTAAAATGATTGTCATTTATTGAACAATCCGATGTTTCGGTTCCTAATAAACCATCATGGGCCTTATTCTGTAACTCGGTGGTTACTTTTTTACCACTGGTTAAAATTTTTATCCAATAGATGTTAATTTGACAACTAAACATTTATCTTTTTGTTATGTCAACATACTTGATTGGTTAAAAAAAATAACCAGTGGTTAAAAATTAACTACTGAGTTACAGAATAGGCCCCAATCAGGGCTATGTTAATATTATATAGTTGGAAAAACTAACAATTATATTACGAAAATAAATTAAAACAAAAATGAATGATGACGGATTATAAGGAATCGAAACGTTGGATTGTTAAATAAATGACAATCTAATGAAATCATTTTCCCAAGACAGCATCTTTAATATTTTTTCCCTAATATCATATCAACAGTCAACAAATACCAGTAACTATATAAATTATGATGTTTGACAATTAACATTATAGACTGAGGGCTAGTGCTACATGAAAATGTATCTTGGTATTCCAAATACTGACCCTTGGTGCTCATTTTAAATAACTTGGAGAATCTACATGTTCTATATCGGATCTACATTTTTTTGTTGTCTTTTAGAGTAAAAATTGTCCGTTGACTAAAACTCGGATGGAATGGTATGGACAATTTCTGATAGGCAAAATTCACAGCAATAAAAGGCTTTAGCGCCTTCTGCAACAAATGAAAATGGCTGGTATTTATTATCGGCTAGTATTTATATATACATAGTGGCCTATTCAGAGAAATACAGTCATAAAGGTTGCTATGCATATAAAGATTGTTATCATAAAGACATTTGTAACAATCTTTATGAATTTGTCAATTCAGAACCTACGTCGGTATTATTAACAATCTTTACAAAATAATACTTGTGAATGAACCAGATTATTTGACAATAGCTAACTTCATTATATATATATATATATATATATATATATATATATATATATATATATATATATATATATATATATATATATATATGAAGCTAATCTAACCTTAATCTTATCTGTTAACGCCTTATTTTTTTTTAAATAATGAATTGCCAATTATATTTAATACGCAAACGTTTTCCCAAAACAACTAAAGAACAATATGATATTTATGTCATATTTGGAAACTTGTACATTATTTATAACGGGTTTGTTAATTTCTATAAATGATCTCAGCGTGATTAAAAATTTATGGGAAGATTTAAATTTTTTATTTTGACCGAATATGTAACATATAAAAACACAAATATTTGGCAGAAAGGTCAATATTAATAATATTTGATTGCTATAATAACCTGTCACATGTCAAATAACGTGATAACAACCATAAATACATAGTTTTAGCTGTCGTTATAATAAAGATTGTCAAAACGCTTAACAATTGTTGACAGTAATCATTTTCAGTATTAAGAATACCAAATTCGATTTTAACAATCTTTATAGTACATAACAACCATAAAGACCATAACGATTACATAAATTTTGAGTTCTGAATAGGCAACTAATGTCATTTTATGCTGGTCCTATACAGAAAATACCTAGAATCTAAAATATATTTTTTGTAAACAGTTCTGCGTCATGATCCACATCTAGGTAGATCGTCTTTTTTTGGGAAGACTGCAAATCTTTCGCCAGGGTATTTAAAGTGAATACCAAGAGTCAGTATTTGGAATATCATGATACATTTTTCACATAGCACCTAGCCCCAGGTCTATCAGGTCTATGTTAATATATAGTTGGAAAAACTAACAATTATATTACGAAAATGAATTAACACAAAAATGAATGATGATTGTTTATTAGGAACCGAAACGTCGGATTGTTAAATAAATAACAATCTAATAAAATCATTTTACCAAAACTGCATCTCCAATATTTTTTCCCTAACATCATACCAACAGTCAAGAATACCAGTAATTATAAAAATTGCGATGTTTGACAATTGACACTAGCTAATACCAAATAAAAAATTTATTAAAAAGATTATGACCTTTTCGTAATATATAAATAATTAAATATGTAGCTTAATTTATTGAAATAATTACCAATGCAGGGACGTTAGTAAAATTTGAAGGATTTTGATGCTATAGACAGTTTAGATTACAGAATTAGTGACATTTGGCATCAACATTCATGACAAATTTTTCAAAAAAAAGTTGGTACTCTTTAACATAACAAAATAATGACTTTCGTTGTTTTTGCATTGACTCGTATACTTAAATGAAATGAATTTTAGGTTTATTGAAATGATATTTTTTTAAATTAATTCTGTACTACTAAATGATAATTTCTGTAAAACGTAGTACCTAGTTGTAAATAAGTGCATAGCAATGTGACTTTTACTTGTGCAGCCACAAAAACTGATCTAATAAAATGCATGCAAATAAATTTATAATATCAAGGTGAGAGTTATAATCAAGATATTGAAAATAATAAATATTATTCATAATATGTAAAGTGTATTGGATAGCATGTGCCATTATTTTAATACATTGTCTACAGTTATTTTATTTTAATTCGGAAATCTTATCATTTTATTATAGTAAGTAGTTTTGAATCACATTTAAGTACAAGAATCTATTTATTAAAAACAAAAAGTTATATTTTTTAAATATTTCTTTTTGTGGTATAGGTAGAGGTATATTTATATTTCTGAATAATTGATTAGTTAAATATTTTGAATTGTTCCTAGCAATCATTAAATTTATTTTAAAGAGTTGAATTTTGAAATCAATCTTTAGTTTTTCTTGTATTAACTGTGATGAATTAAAGAGTTACTTCTATTTGAAAGGTTATTATAAAATTTAAAAAATCACACGCATATGAATTTTAGTGACATTTTTGTTAAATGATAAACATTGTACAATACCGTTCAAAAAAATAATATAATTACAAATAAACCAATAAAGAATTTATTTATATTATTAAAAATGACTTTTGCTATATGGCTTAAAGTCTGTTTAAATTTATTTACAAAATATTTCACATAATTTAAGTAAAGATTTCTCTGCTCTTTCCTCGTTTGTTTTTTAAACAAGTTGTATTCCATTACTTTTTTCCCAATAAAAAACAATTAAATTATAATAATAAATAAATAATTTAATCGAGAAAAATTACTTAGGTCCAATCTCCGATTAAAATTTTAACTGCCTGTTAAATAAAAAACCTGATCCGATTTAATATTAATTATTTCATTCATTACAAATTTGACCAATCAGAATGTCTCATTTTCCATTGTTGTGCATTTTTAATAAGTGATTAAATAGCAGCTATACCTTGTTCCATTTAAGCCATTCAGTATTGCGGAGCATAGGGAATAGTTTTGACCTCTCTGATTGGCTGAAATTAGAGACAAGAGACAAGTTTACCCAATGTAATTTCGGCTACTTCAGATTTGCGCTGTTGCTAGTGCCATCTACTGAATGGCTTAAATGGAACAGAGCATAGCTTTTTAACAGCGATTAAATTGAAGCTAGCTTTTATAAGCAAACTTTGAACATTTTGAAGGCATATTTAGCTGGATAGTTACATGTTTTTTTACCTTTACTGATATTCTATATCATTAAACATACCGAATTATTCAATTCAAACAAATTTTATTTATTATTTTTTGACATTTATTTGACAAGTAGAAAAAAAAACGAACGAAATAATCTTGACATATACCCCTTTTAAAAAAGTGTTATCGTACATAATAATTTAAGATAAAATCCCTCGACCTGCGGTCTCGGATTTTTTAAAAATTATTATGTACTCAAACACTTTTTAACAAAAGTTTAATACATAAGCCAGATATGTCAAATTTAATCGATTAATTTCTTAGCACTCCAGATATAATATATATATATATATATATATATATATATATATATATATATATATATATATATATATATATATATATATATATATATATACGAGCCCAGTCACACATGTATTGGACCAAGGAGTTTTGTGCCGAAAGTAATTTTTTCAGAATTAAAATTTATTATATACAGGTTGTCTGCGGGGAGGCAGATAAGTGTATTAAATTCACTGTACTTTTAGCAATTAACTAGATAGTGACGAAAACCTGATTGTTGGTATTTTTTTTCTTCTTCAAATTACTTCTAACCTATCAGTTATCGAGAAAAATGTTTTAAATAAAAATGTGACAATATTATAGTGTTTATCCAATGGCGCACAAAAATAATTTTTCTATTGGTATAATTTCAAGATATAACACAACTTAAATTCGTTTCTCGGATACCTACTTATAGTGTCTTAAAAAAAACACCCTGTATATTAAATGTTGTTAATTAATTGCTAGAACTGCAGTGTGTTTATTATACTTGATTGTTTTTCTATAAATGATTTGTATATAATAAATTTTAGTTCGGAAAATTGATTTTCTGCACAAGGGTCCTTTGGTCCAATACATGTGCGACTGGGATCGTATAGTTAAAAATTTTAATGAGAATTGCACCCTTAATGTATTAATATTTTCGGTTCTTTCATAACGGTTTGTTTGTATTAATTTTTGTTAAACATTACTTGAAACTTATTTCCGAATGTTCTGTTGGTTGATTTGGATTTGCTGATTTGTTCATTCAATGCATCCTATAGAAATTATATAGGGTTTTAAGAAAGCAAATGTAAACAGTGGCAAACATTATTCAATTTTATTGTGTTTGGTAACTTTCATAATAAATTACATGTATGAGGGACCCAATTTGGTGTATCTATATTTTTTGACGGTACTGAATTTTATAAAAGCCTTCATCATTATTGTAAATCATGAATGTCAACTCACTTTCGTAAGCCCATAGCGTCAAATTATTCAAATTCTGCAAGAAGAGTTGACTATGCTGATTACACAAAGCATTACTAGTGTTTACGAATGCGGAGGGTAAATCCGGCACGACTTTATCTTCGGCCCTTGCTATTGTACACAAAGTCACACACACGATCGCGATCACGATCCACGCACGGTTTAACATCTTCCGAATTGAGAGCGCGCGGCTTTCAGCGAGATCTCTCGACGCACGACTGGGAAAGCTTACGCGAATGGGGTAATTAGTCCTCTGTTTAACTTGTGAATGGATCTACCTTGAAAATCTCCTACGTGTTTATTGCTTTGTCATGATGCAGGTGATCATTTTCTATGTAGACTTCAGGCGTATGTTGTGGGACTCTAGCAATCCACTGTAATTCAGAGTATGAGGACTACATTTCATGAGGGCTACAGAGTTCTGTATCAATTGTATCAAAAATTGTACTAGGTTTGGAGAAATATGGGAACTTTGGAGCGATGAATGGGGACACAAAAAATGTAATAAAAAATCTGGGGGGCCAACACAATTCCTCCCGCCATTTACAGCCCGAATCACAAAAAAGATTAAAGGCTCATTCAGAATAAAAAAAATCTGATGTGGCCAGGACATTACCTTCCATCAGTTCTATGTATTTTGTATAAATGTCATACAGAAAGTTACTTGAAAAAGATTATATTTCTTGTACATTACCTTAAGGCAGTTGTATGTATTTTAAACAAATTCCAACAGAAAGTTTCTAACAAAAGATCCTATATTTCCAGTAAAATTATAACAAACATACTGTCAACTGCACTTGACACTGACACCTTTCAATCAGAATTTTCTATTTTCTTAATGTAGCAGCTGTTTCCAGAGTTATAGCAAAGCTGACTAATATACATGATATTTAATGTCTTTATAATTTTTTCACTCTATGTCCATTTAATATGAAGTATAAAATGCATTCAAATTGTATAGAGAATAAATAATTCTTTAATATTTATAATAACATTAAATGTGAAAAAATTATATTTAACATAGTTTTTTCAAGAAAAACTGTTAAAATCTTCAAATGAGGGTACTTCCGGTTGACCAATTATAACCAAAATCTAATCAGCTCTTCACATGGATGTAACGAAGAGGAATACGAAAGAATTATAATTTTTGGATTTGTAGTATTAGAGTTATCGCATTAGAAAATTTTGTCACACACAGACACACACACACACACACACACACACACACACACACACACACACACACACACACACACACACACATACAGACATCATCGTAAAAATAGTAAAATCGTATTCTAGGGACCCTAAAACGTGCTTATTCATCAAAAACTCACCACCGAATTTTTTGACCAAAGACAATACCTTCCTTACCTAAAGGTGACGGAAGGTAAAAATTAACGGCAGTGCTAGAATTAAGTGAAATTTATAGTAAAAATTATTTCCGTTCACAATGAAAAATTATTGAAATTATAGTTTCTAGGAATTTTTTATTATGAATTACTAGGGTGCAAGGTTTACAGTTCTAGCTGTCATTTTATTTTTTCACAAAAAGCAACTGACATAGATGATGACTTATTAATTACACTTATCCACAAGCACTCCATTGTGTGAGATAAACGAAGAGATTAAGAGAATTTAAAATTATTTCAAAAATTGCCTTTGAAATAAGCGAAAATGGTAAATTACGTGTTCATTTTTAATTGTGAAAAGTTTATTAATAAGTCTGTTTGTTTCTATAACGCAACGTCTGAGGCACACCACAAAATGATCCTTTTTCTATTGCTCATTTTATCTCTTGAAATCAGATGTCAATAAACGTCAAAACTGTCAAAAAAATTATGCGGTAGCGCAGTAGCAACGTAGAAGTTTGTAGTTTGCAAACTCCTACCGCTGCCATTGCCACTGCGCTACTCCTAATTTTATACTTAAGTTAAACTTTATTTTTGGATTAGCGAATTTTACTCTAATTTTGATAATTTATTTCAAAATATAGTCTAATCTATTCCAAGTAACTACCTTTTTTTAAACACCTTAACAGGATTAAATCCCAATTACAGAGTGGGTTCACAGTCACACACATCCATACCTTAGTGGGATTCGAACCCAGAGCCCCCAGGGCACTCATGACATGATGCGTTGCTCTAACCATTGTGCCACCGGAGCTATAATAAAATGAAGATTAAATTTTAAATACCGGTATAGATTAGAATTCACTAATCCAAAAAGAGTATTAGCTTAAACATTTTTGTGAATCGTTAATTTTTATTAATCTAAATACATACCTACATATTTACTTATGCTAAATACTATATTGAATTCTTTTTCTATTGTTCTATTTAATTTTTCTTTTTAAAACATTACTAATATTGTTTTGAAATGATTAGTCCTTTGATAGTGACATTTATCTGTCAGATAGATACATTGAATAACTGCGTTTTGTTTGTTTAAAGCGTAGTTCTGGGATTTAAATTATAGATAATTTTATAAATTTATCAAAATATATAGAAAAAGTATTAATGCAAATCTATAGAAAATTTAATAATCTTTAATTTTTATAATAACATTAATCTCGAAAAAATAACATTTAAAGGTATTTTTCGAAGAAAACTATTTTGAGCTTCTAGTAAAGTGCCATTTCCGGTTATCCGATTTTCACCAAAATCTAATGGGCTCTTTCCATTACAGAAAAAGTTGGAAATACAAGGTTTTAAAATTTTCTGAATGTGTGTATTTGAGTGGAGGACACACACACACACACACACACACGCACGCACGCGCGCACGCACGCACGCATGCACGCACGCACGCACGCTCGCACGCAAGTACACACGCACGCACGCCTGCCCGCCCGGGGACCTTAAAACGTGATCATTTATCAAAATCTTGATATGCGATTTTTAGCACGATCCCTATACCTCCCTAACCAAGGGTAGCGGGAGGTAAAAAGCGTAACAAAAAAAAATTGTTACAACATTTGTATATATAAAAGTGTTCAGAGGGATCTGTTTATGGATTTATATTTTCTGCAAATAAAAGTTCTTTATCAAAATTTATATTCTTTTCAAACAAAGTAGGTAAGGTGACTTCTGGATTCAAAGTAATTGAGCGCTGAAAGGGTCAAACTCTATCGAATTCAGTCATTACGACTAACCCTTAGCAAACAATTATTGACGTGCCACTGGAGTATTCTTGATGAATTAATATGATGAATATAAAGAAATATTAACGCAGACACTCACAATTTTATTTATAAACATAATATACACAAAATTTATAATCATATTTCGTATATTTGAATGAAACACACTTATAATCATTAAAAATGCAGTGCTAGTACTAATAAACAACGACAAATGTGATTTTTTTTTCTTCTAATTTGTAGAAAGTATTTTGTTTCCAAAAGTCCCCAGATTATCCAACAAACCGTGAATATCTGTCATATTTGGAATCTTTACCGTTCTGTTTGATTCTGTCACAACTCGGAATTGAACAAATATTATGACATATGTAGTAACTAATCCGACAATCTGAAAAAATCAAAACATATTCATATTCAAATATGGAATTCCGTGGCTGTGTGTGTATTAGGAAGCCGGTTGTGATACGAATAATAAATGTGTCAGACTTACAGTTGTCATAAATGTGAAATCAACATCGAAAAATCCGCATGCAGTGTATTTTAATTTCTGCAATAGTTGGTAGGAGAATAATTCCAACTGAAAAAATAATATGAAAATAAAATATTGTATTTTATAAAAAATACTGTAAATAAATTACTTTCTCTGCATTAGGATGATTATCATCAACAATTCTCAATAATTTGTGAATGATAACAGCGGTGTTAGTTGCCTGCAAAAAATCTGATGTTATCAACACATTACAGTGCGTCAATTCTGTATATTTTATATAAATTTCATTCAATTCGTAGAAATAGGCTTAATACGAGCACCAACAACTATATGTTCGGACACTCGGTGATTTATTATAAATAGTTGTTTATATTAATAATGACATTATTCAATATAAATTGTTGTTACATATATCTAGAGATAGATTTATAAAGAAGCTATTTTAGAAAAGAAATAATAAATTTATCAATACAGTTATTTTATAATCTAATTTGTAACAAAACACTTCAATATCACCTGACAACTTTATGTTTTTTTTATGTAAGTATTTAATATCATTTAAGCACGATAGACTGCGAAATAAGTCTATTAATGGGCATGTGAAGACACTGTGAATGTAATTTGTCGCTTACTAGCTTATTGTGATATTTTTGACGTGATAATGAGATGTTGCACGTTTTTTTTTTCTTTGTTTTAATCGAAAGATTAAGAAATAATATTTTACCCCTATTTTTTTTACTTTTTTCGTATTATTCTTTATTCATGAGAAAATTGTCTTTGAAATTATAATGTTTGAATTTCCGCTTCCCCTTTCGACTGATGACGTTCGAATCGAACTAACCAATGAGGGTGTGGCTTACATTTGCCACCGACGGAAATTAAACGAGGGACAGTCATGACAGCTGTCAACTACTACTGATTTTTGTATTCGGAAATAATCAAACATGGTTGTAAAAAAGTGTTTTGTGCAGTGTGGCCAAATAGAACTGATAATACATAAAATCATAACTTCTTTCTTTTACAGATCATTTTGATGTAAATATAAATATTTTTATAATTAAATAAGAACTATTGAATATATTTAATTTTTTAGCTGGAGTATGATGCACTCAGGCTACGGTTTCTTATACCGGCTAATCTTGAGAGATTGATAAATCTAGGATAAAACATTACTAGACGGTATTTCTTAAGACCACTACTGGCGATAATGTCAATCTCCAACTGAAGAGGATCTGTTCCAAACAAAAGTCAAAATAGACAATAGGCGACTTCGGGCGACAACCGTTCACTTGCGGTATGTTGCGTTCAGGTACGCATTCGGGCGCTAGGAACAACATACCCGGTATGCTTGGATCAGTGCTCACAGCTGAACGGGTTTGCGAGTCGGGTCAGCTCTCTGTTCACTATTTCTATCTCTTTTTAACATGTCTTTTTTTGAAATGTCAAAAGTCAAAACAGTCGGAGTCGTGGTCTTATGTCAATCAGGGTGACATTATTTTCGTTGACTCTTTTTTGGACAAATATGGAAAAAAACTATCTTTCTCCCTTAATGCATTTTAATTGCCAGACACTATTTTTGACAGTTTTAAATGTCGCAGAATACACATAACCACCAAGCACGGTGTCAACAAGTGAACCAACGATTTTTGGCGCCACCATTAACCATATCATACTGTAACTAACCGTAAGTAATCCGAAGAAGTGAACGGGTATGTCGCCCGAAATCGCCTAATAAAGTATAAGTGCGTGTCATAAAGTGTCAGGTGTAAACTAAAATGGAAAAAAGAGAATGGGGAAAAATTTCTTAGAAATAGACAAAGCAAACGTGTAGCCTATTTCTACGAATGAAATATTTAAGAAAGATCACAAATTACCGACTCACTAGTAGACTGACAAACATCTATGATTGTCCAAAGTTGTATTAGATAACACAAAAAAGTAAACGCGCTCAATGGTGTTTGGACAGGACATTCTTCCAGTTGAAAATATAACTGGCATACAATTAGAACATAAGATGTGTAACAAAGACGCACAAAGCTATCACAAGACATGAAGAACAGGGATAGAGAATACGAAGTATTGATGCTCATAGCACACCTTGTCAACCTAATGAGGAAAAATATATAAATACATATATTATTATTATTTTGAGTTGCACTGTGATCCTTACTAGTTTTACACGGGTTGTTTTAGATACATAATTTTGCATATAAAAGTTGGTCAAGACAAAAATGAGACAACTTTCGTGTAAAACCAGTAAAGCCAATATTACATTAGCCAACTTTGGTCGATGGCAACCGACAACTTCGGACATGTCAAGATTGTCAAGCAAAGCAGTGCCGACTTAAGACATTTTGCCGCCTAGGGCTAATTTTTAAAAACCTTCTTTCTCAACAAAGAAAAAATCATTTTTCTAACATCAATCTGCCAAGAGCTAGGGTAAAAAAGATAAATATTACAAATTTTGATTTTTCATTACGCGAATTTTAAAGTTTGAAACCCAATCTAATGCTTTTGGAATGACCAAGTGTATTAATCTTATTTCGAAACTCAGATTGGTCATTTCTGAAAATTATTATACCCACAGATGGGTCAAGTTTCAACTTATGTGGGACCTAACAGAATTTTTCCTTTATTTTTTCGGTTTATGGTTTTCAATTCAGCTCCTGTTCGAAGTACTGGTTTAATGGAAGGTCTCGTGGAATAGACTATAGGTAGAAATTATGAAAGTTAACGAACTCCCATATTTTGGAATTCAATGACGTTATTTTCGAATTGGTTCTGAAACGTTGGTTAATAGAACATTTCAAATGTTCGCAGGAAAAATCTTCACCAGTTTCACGACTTGCAGTCGGAGCTTTTTCGCTACATCAGTCACTCGTCCAAACTTTTTGCGTCGTTTGGTGGTTTTATTAATTGTGTAATTCAGTGTTTTTTTAGCAACTGGTTAAAAATTGTATCCAATTGTTGTTATATTGTAAACATAGATATTTAATTGATTGAACGTCAAACTAAATCATAAACCTAAAGTTTGGACCTTGCAATGTTTAGCTTTATGATTTGGATTTAGAGACCCTAAATTGTGAAGTGTGAATGGAGTCATTACATAATATGCAGCCAAAGTCTTTAAATCTAAAGTATAAACCATAAATCTAAACCTAATTTTTATTTGTGAATTCACCTTAAATCCAAATCATAAAGCTAAACATTGCAAGGTCCAAACTTTATTTTATGATTTAGTTTGACGTCACAAACTTCACCAATGAGAACGAGTTTGAAATGATGTAGATATATACACCCATCTTTATTTAGTATCCACTTGGTGGATTCGGCATTTTATACAAATGCGAACATGGAGACTGTCATAACTTAATTGCTGAAATATAACCAATAATGCCAAGCGAATGATAGTTTCACGGCGAGGTATCTTGTTGAGTACTGCTCTACCGATATTTTAATCTTGTTTTTGAAACATTTACGCAGATGTCTGTACATATCAAAACTAATTATCAGGTAATTTAAACTTACATTTATGAATGACTAAAGGTTCATTCACAAATGAAAATTAGGTTTAAGGTTCTTGTTTAGGTTTAAGTAAGTGTAAATGCTTTAAAAACAAAATTAAAATATCGGTAGAGCAGTACTCAACAAGACACCTGTGTGCGCTGAAACTGCCATTCGCTTGGCAGTATTGGTTATATTTCAGCAATTAAGTTATGACAGTTTCCATGTTCTCGCATTTGATTAAAAAGCCGAATCCACCAAGTGGATACTAAATAAAGATGGGTGTATATATCTATATCATTTCAGACTCGTTCTCATTGGTGAAGTTTGTCACGTCAAACTAAATCATAAACCTAAAGTTTGGACCTTTCAATGTTTAGCTTTATGATTTGGATTTAGAGACCCTAAATTGTGAAGTGTGAATGGAGTCATTACATAATATGCGGCCAAAGTCTTTAAATCTAAAGTATAAACCATAAATCTAAACCTAATTTTCATTTGTGAATGCACCATAAATCCAAATCATAAAGCTAAACATTGCAAGGTCCAAACTTTATGTTTATGATTTAGTTTCACGTCACAAATTTCACCAATGAGAACGAGTCTGAAATGATGTAGATATATACACCCATCTTTATTTAGTATCCACTTGGTGGATTCGGCATTTTATATAAATGCGAACATGGAGACTGTCATAACTTAATTGCTGAAATATAACCAATAATGCCAAGCGATTGATAGTTTCACGGCGAGGTGTCTTGTTGAGTACTGCTCTACCGATATTTTAATCTTGTTTTTGAAACATTTACGTAGATGTCTGTACATATCACAACTAATTATCAGGTAATTTAAACTTACATTTATGAATGACTTACTTAAACCTAAACAAAAACCATAAACCTAATTTTCATTTGTGAATGCACCTTAAACCAGCACTTACTACACACAGAGAAACCTAAAGAATAATTTGCAGTTATAAATATATCGTTCTTGGACAAATACATGAACTAATCTGGTTGTAAATATAAAGTTGACTAATGTAATATCGGCTTGTCATAATGGGTCCCATTCTGTAACTCGGTGGTTAATTTTTAACCATTGGTTAATTTTGTTAACCAATCAAGTATGTTGGCATATAACAAAAAGAGGCATTTTTATTTGTTAAATCAATATCTATTGGATAAAAATTTTAACCAGTGGTTAAAAATTAACCATTGAGTTACAGAATAGGGCCCAATAATTGTTAAAGACTCTGAGGATTACGAAAGCACCTTACCTTTCATGTAGTATTGCAATTTCTGTCAAATCATCAGACAAGTACACATTATCCTTCTCCAATAAATTATTGACGTTATCAAACATTTGTTTAACCATTCGAGACATCCAGTTAAATTTGGTAACAAACACAGACTTGATGGAGAATAACACAACCATTACCAACCAAGAGTACCAATTAACTAATGTTTCCTTTTTCAAATCAAATTCACGTATGTTATCAAGATACTGATAATAGTGAATAAGGACAATAAGGATGATGGATATTGCGACTTCCAGACCAGCTTTTACTGCAATCCATGTATGGGAAATGTTTATAAATCTTCGAAGTGAATAAGTTACAGAAACAATGGAATTGCTTGCCGTTACTGCAGAAGTTTGTGTGACTATCTGAAGCAAATAATAGTTGTTGATGTATTAAAGGCATAATTAAACGATTGTAGCATTGGGGAATGTTTAAAGCCCGACGCGTAGCGGAGAGTTTTAATTTTCCCGGGTGCTATAATTTTGATTATACTTTTATATCCAGTAAAAAAATTGGTGTGACAAGCTGTAGGGCAAGAGTAGTACATTATTTTTCATCTTTATGTACATTAATTTAAATAGTTTCTGTTTCAAATTTTAACTGAATATTAAGGAGGCCATATACTTTTATATCCAATAAAAAAATCTGATGTGGCCAGCACATAACCTCTCGCCAGATATTTTACCTGGTTGTACGTATAAAACGAAAAATATTTTTAATTGCAAATACATATATTCATGTCTCACTACAAAATAATTCTCACATATATTTGCAAAATCTGTGGGATATTTTAATATAAATTATGTACAATACATACATTTTCTTTATGTTCAATATCCTGAAATTTTCTTTTTCTACTTTCCTTTTCTTTTTCTTTACATTCGTAATTTTTTCGCAAATTCCTCTTATATTCTTTTTTATGTATATTCTTGTACGTTGACTTTTTTTATTTTCATAATCTTCATAATAATCAAGAATGTACAAATATTTTTGACAGCGGCATACAAATATTTTTGACAGTAACATTTATGTGTCAATTACAAACATCTGAATTTCTTGCCTTGAAGTAGTTTGATTTAAGAATTTTTACGTCAAATTATTTTATATGCATTTCTTTATCTCTAAATCTATAGAAGATATAATAATGAATTTATATTTATCGAATAAACAATTTAACATTCTTTAATATAAGTATTTACATAAATTTTTGATAAATAATAATTAGATGATTTTTTTCTTGTAACTACTACTTCCGGTTGTCCAATTGTTGCCAAAACTAACTCGACTCTTCCCATTATTGTTAGATTGAGGAATCCGTAGTTAAAAATGTCTTAAGTCTTATAGTATTTGAGATATCGTGGATCCAACATCCACACACACATCCACACACACACACACACACACACACACACACACACACACACACACACACACACACACACACACACACGCTCACACACACACACATCCACACACACACACACACACACACACACACACACTCACACACACACAAACACACACACACACACACACACACACACACTCACACACACATACGGACATCATCGTAAAAATGTTATAATCGGATTCTAGGGACCTAAAACGTGCTTATTCACTAAAATCTGGATATGCGATTTTTAGCATGAATACAATTCCTCTCTTAGCGAGAGGTAAAAATTAGGGTGACAAGCCGTAGGGCAAGAGTAGTACATTATTTTTCATCGTTATGTACATTAATTTAAATAGTTTCTGTTCTGTTCTGTTATTTTTAATCTTTATGTACATTAATTTAAATAGTTTCTGTTTCAAATTTTAACTGAATATTAAGGAGGCCATATACTTTTATATCCAGTAAAAAAATTGGGGTGACAAGCCGTAGGGCAAGAGTAGTACATTATTTTTCACCTAATCAAGTATAATTAATTTCAATCTTTGGTTTTAACCGTTAACCACCCGGGTCTCAATACGCACACGCAAGTACTTGGGCCGGCCTCAGTGACCACTGGGTTTAAGGCCTTAAATCAGTTTCATGTAATATTATGTACTTCAAACTGATTAATATGTACATATATAAGGATTATTTTAAATATTAAAATCATTTATACTTCCTTGTACAAAGTAAAGAAAGTATTGTATTCGCGAAAAATTTCGGTTTCCAGATTTCAACGGAAATATCCATTTTGGCCATCCATGAATCCATTCTGACTAATTTCGTCGTGACGTCTGTACGTACGTATCTCGCATAACTCAAAAACGGTAAGCCGTAGAAAGTTGAAATTTTGTATTTAGGACTTCTATAGCATCTAGTTGTGCACCTCCCTTTTTGGTCATTACATAATTGCCAGAAATGGTACTTTATTTAACTATATTAAAATATAATCCAAAACTTTTCAAATTTAGTATATAAGACTTTTATATCAATTGGAATAACATAGCAGAATTTGGTTAAAACAGGCTAACCGGAAGTGATATATTACCTGAAGGTGTTAACAGTTTTTCTTGAATAAAATGGTTTCATTTTGATTTTAGAAATAAATGCTTCAAATAAGAGATTTAGAGAATTAAATTCTGCGTCTAGCACATTATGTATTATTAAATTAGCCCTTTGTATAAGCGAGATATGTAAATTTAAAACTTAAATAAAATAACAAAAAAAAATATATGTTAATGTCAAATTACGTCAAATACGTGCAATTTTATAATTGAGCCTATACTTCATATTATTCTTGCCTACAAGGAAGTCGTGTGGTGTCCACATCAGATTTTTTAGGATTAAATTCAAATAAAACAAAATTATATAAAAAGCACTTACCACATTGAAAACAAAGACTGTCGTGCAGACGCTAGTAGTTAGAGTGCCATAATAATCACCAGGATTCTGAAAATAATCGAGAAAACTGCAGACATTGTATGCTACTAAAATAGCCAAAATGCCTAGACTCTGTAAAGAACCTAGGTAGCTGTAAAAATATTCGTCATCTCTCTTCCTGTATGGAGCCAGGCCAAAAGATTTTGGCAGATAATAAGAAAATATGTCATTTAATTGTTTAAACATTGTTTTTGGTGTACGACAATGTTGCTGTCTGAGTGTGTAATGATAACGTTATGGTTGTTATATTTTGTATTTCATATTATATGTAATGAATATTATAAGTCGTCAAGAAAATGAGCATTTTATAGTATGTAAACAAAACGATGCATTAATTTATTAGTTTAGTAATATAAATGTTATAGTAAATTCTCTTTAGTAATAAGTTTAAAACAGATCTTATGCTGTATAATAAAATGTTAATGTTCAATAACAAAAACTAAAATATTTACTCGGTAAATAATATAATATTAATATATATTTTTCATGAATAATTCACTATAATTCTATAATTTTATAAAACGCCTGGCCAGACTGTCAAATATGTGTTGACTTTATTTTACAATCTGGCTAGACTTTTTTACCTCCCGCTACTCTTGGTAAGGGAGGTATAGGGATCGTGCTAAAAATCGCATATCGAGATTTTGGTAAATGAGCACGTTTTAAGGTCCCTAGAATCCAATTTTAACATTTTCACGATGATGTCTGCGTGTATGTGTGTGTGGATTCTCCACTCTAACTCAAATAGTATCATTCAGAAAATTATGAAATCTTGTATTTCGAACTTTTTCTGTATTGGAAAGAGTCCATTAGATTTTGGTGAAAATCGGATAACCGGAAATGGCACTTTACTAAAAGCTCAAAATAGTTTTTCTGTTATTATATATGTTATTATAAAAATTAAAGATTATTATTAAATTTTCTATAGATTTGCATTAATACTTTTTCTATTTTATGCATAAATTTATAAAATTATCTATAATTTAAAACCCAGAGCCTTCGTTTTAAACAAACAACACGCAGTTATTCAAATGTATGTAACTGACAGATAAATGTCACTATCAAAGAACTAATAATTTCAAAATAATATTAGTAACGTTTTAAAAGGAAAAGTAAATAGAACAATAGAAAAGGAATTCAATACAGTTTCCAGCATAAGTAAATATGTATGTATTTATATTAATAAAAATTGACGATTCACAAAATATTTAAGCTGATCCTCATTTTTGGATTAGTAAATTCTATTCTATCCCAGTATTTAAAATTTAATCTTCATTTTATAATAGTTCCGGTGGCTCAATGGTTAGAGCAACGCCTCATGTCATGAGTGCCCTCGGGGCTCTGGGTTCGAATCCTACTAAGGCATGGATGTGTGTGAATGTGAACCCACTCTGTAATTGGGATTTAATCCTGTTGAGGGGTTAAAAAAAGTAGTTACTTGGATTAGATTAGACTATATTTTAAGAAATAAACTGTCAAAATTAGAGTAAAATTCGCTAATCCAAATATAAGGATTAACTTAATCTTTTTTGTGACTCGGGCTGTAAATGGCGGGAGGTAACGTGTTGGCCACACCAGATTAAAAAAAAATAAAAACAAAAATATCGTTAAAATTTATTTATTTTTACGTTATTAAACCTTTAGTATACGCACCTGGACTCAGGGATCAACAATAGTTAAAATTTCTATTCTGCAATCGTATACTGTTGACATTGGTTATTCTTTATTAAGCTACAGAACTTCCTGTAAAATTTTATAGGGATAATAAAACAAATTTTTGCATTTTCTTTACAAATAGGTTTACTTTGTACATCTCTTTCATACAAATATAATTTCTTTTAAATAATATGACACAGAAGAATAAAATACATTTTATTATAAATTTCTCTTACAACATTACAACTATATTTTTTATTTTAGTAACATAAAAATAGTAAATTAATTTTACACATGCTTAAGAGAGGATTATGACATCTCGATTGATTATATATTTCTGACAAATATGTATCGTAAATATTTACAATTTTTAATTTAAGGGTAAAATTTCCCGATATCGTCTGCACCATTTAAGATATGTTACATCATTCGACATAATAGTTAAATGGTTTCGATTTTTACTTATGTAAAAATATTACTTTTTATATTATTAGTACCATCTATAGTTATTTAATTTATTTCTTTCACAAACTGTATGTACAAAATTCTTATTAGTTAAGCATCATACATAAAATTTTCTTTTTGATTTGTTTTTCAAAAATAAATTGGCCACCATTTAATGAGCTACGGGCAAAACATAAAGACGGTATTAGAAACAACTAATTAAGGGTGATTATCGAGCAATTGACTAGCATTATTTTATCTCTGTCAATCGTTTGTAGATTATATTAGGGCAAAAAATTCTTCAAATAATAGTTATATAAAAACTAATTGTAAACATCTTTTTTGCACGATTGGATTATTTGTTATATTTACCGATTTCAGGATATTATTCCATTGTTTACATGTACAAAAGTAGGCAGGTAACTAAGTAATAACTGTATCTGTATGGTAATATTATTACCGTACTGACTTGTCAACAACGGTCTACAAAATGAAAATAAAATAAAATGAAAATATAACGCTCTTCATTAATACATACATATAACGTTAGCCTATCGTTCTAAATACGGTTTTCTTTATTCTAAAGTAATAAACATGAGGAATGAAGCACATAATTTGAATATTTGTCATATTGACATATGTATGTCAAAATAATTGTTCTGTTAACCATAACAATCTGAAAGTAGCATTAATGAGAGAATTTCAAAAAATGATATTTATCAACAATGTCTTAATTTTCTGAAACCGATAAAATCCTCGCTCAACGAGCTCGGATTTCAAACTTACATCTGCGGCAGTTATGATGTGCATAACATTCCTAGGTATGTTAATAGCTATTACCGATACTGTTTCCAAGACAGTAGGTCTTATTTACAAATTACTGAACGGTAAGTGATGTGACACGTCGGTAAGTGATGTGCTTCACTTACCGTTCAGGAAGCGAGACGATAAATAAATAAAAACAAAAATCAAAGCTTGATTCAAAAATGACAAATACAAATTTTTAATATGTCAAAATAATTTTCAAATCTTATTTTTCTTTTAAATTTTGTGCGTCGATCGTGCCAAAAAATAGTATAAGCATCACGAACGTTAAGGAATTACCGATCTCAGACAAAATTGGGACCTTCGCTTCGCTCAGTCCCCAAACATTGTCTTTGATTGGTAAACTGTCCTTACCGTTACTTAATATACTATTATTTGAAGTATTTTTTTCCAAATTAATTCATAAACAATTTACAGAGAAAAACAATAGTAGTCAATTGGGTGCTAATCAACCTTAATTAGTTGTTTAATTTTTGAAAAAAAAAATGGCCCGATTTACGAGCACACTTTTATAATAAAAGCGCTTTTATGGAGCCCGCTTTTACACTATATTCTTGCAAGGAGCTCCATAAAGTACTTTCTTCATAAAAGTGTGTTTGTAATACAGGCCTATTTTTGGAATTATTTACATTAATTTAAATTATTGAATGAGATCAATTAAAATTAAATAATTTGTGCGTTTTTGAGTAAGTAATAATTATTAATAATCTTAATATTTACAAATATTTCTGTGGCTTAATGGTAAAAATACAATTTTATATGAAACATTTTTCTCAATTTGCAATAGATAAGAATTTATGTGAAAAAGGTCGCTACAACATTTTACTTCTTCCAATTATTTGAAACAAAAGCACATCTGAGATGACCGGACAAAGGTAAACAAAAAGTCTCATTAATCGAATTCGTAACTCTTATAGTTTTCGAGATAGCAATATTTTTGTCAGCCCAACTATCTGTTGTCGTTGTTGTTGGCGCCATTTTACTTACTTTTTGCAGCGATACAAAGAAATAGCTGTTAAATTGAGAACTTCTATAACAAGTAGACATGTCATTAAATTCTTGAAAGACGTTCATCCTTTAGACAGGTTATTTAGCAGAATTAGAGACAACAATCATAATAATGCAGGATCGTAAGTTTCATGGGATAAATAGCAATAATAGTTATTTGTACGTCAAGACCGCGAAATCACTCTTTAGCGTACCGAGAGAAAAATTTTCGCCGGAGGCAAGACAATCTCGAGAGTGCTAAAGGATTTCGCGGACAAGGTGTACACAATATTTTTTGTGCAACCGTAAAAAAATATGTAATTATACCTTGTTCCATTTAAGCCATACAGTATTGCGAAACATAGAGAATAGTTTTGACCTCTCTTATTGGCTGAAATTAGAGACAAGAGACAAGTTTACCCAATGGAATTTCGGTTATTTATAATTTGCGCTGTTGCCACTGCCATCTACTGAATGGTTTAAATGGAACAGAGCATACAAATTTTATTAATTTTAAACAGTTTCGTTGTAAATAGAAAGTTAGCTTTCAAGGTGGCTATGGGATTAACATTTGATAAATAAAACCATGTAATTCTCAAGTGTCAAAGTGATTGTTTACCTAATTTCACGGCTGCTACCATGACAACGGCCCCGAAATTCATTTCGCGGCTGTTACCATAACAACGGTCACGAAATTTAATTTCGCGGCCTATATTGCTGCTGCGAAATGGTTATTTCGCGTCCGGTTGTACAAAAAAGTTCTTTGTGAATTAAGCCACAGATTATATTTGATATTAACAAATTATTTCCCCTTTCAAGTCAAATTTTGAACATATTTAATTTGAATTTAAATCATTTTTACAATAAATAAATACAATTATTGTGCAACCCTGCAAATACGTGATAGGCGAATTATAGGTATGTATGTGAACGTAAAAATACACATATAAAATGTATTAATGTTATACGAATACGATATAGGTACGCGAACTTCATTGAAAATGCTACATTATTTCATACCATAGGCGCCGACTTTTCATTTTCACCACGGCGGCGAAATTATAAATAATACAATACAATAATTGCGTAGGCTTCCACAGTCTGAGTCATGAGAAATATTCGTTTTCCGGGAATGGACTGTGTCATATTTTGAGTCAGAGCTCAACGTTTCGCCCGCAGTCGTATGGGACATCTTCAGGAGCAAGGGGGATAGTACTGTCTAAACAAGGTTACCCGACCTGTCAACTACCCTAGAGGCCGAGTTTAAGCAACAAGAAGGGGAGACTCAGTTTACAAGGTTACCCGACGTGTAAACCACGCTAGAGGCCAAATAAACCAAGTGACGAAAGGAAGGCAGAGAAGACAGTTATATACTAATCTAAAGATACGGTAGATGAGCAATGGGAATCGAGTTCGTAATGGTAGATTGGGCCGGTTTCCACATGTGGCTCAAGAAATAGCCATCATCCCGATTGATGTTATTAGGATGTTTCTATATTTCTAAAGTTTCCCTGTATTTACGTCTGTAAAACTCAGGGACAGGAGCTAAAATGCGGGAATTTTCAAATATGTTATGTCCTGTGTTGTGTTGGTGTTCTGCGACCGCAGATGTTAATATCATACCATTACGCAGGCAGCGTTTGTGTTCTGACAATCTAGTGTGAACACTGCTTCCTGTTTCACCTATGTATACTGTGCCGCAAGAACAAGGAATACTGTAAACACCGGGTGACGACAAGGGTTCGCGTTTATCTTTGATTTGGGGGAGTATTTCTGAGATTTTTTGTGGAGGTTTAAAAAAGACCTTAATATTGTTTTTATTAAGAATTCTACCTATTTTATCCGAGAATCCTTTAATGTAAGGGATAGATGCTAGGGATCGACCGATATGATTTTTTGTGGTCGATACCGATATCGGCCGATACCCATATACTCATATCAGATATCGGCCGATACCGATATATCGGCCATAAAATTTTGTCGTAAATGTTTTGCTGTATAAATGAGGTAAAAGTAATTTATAATGATATAGGGCGCGAGCAAACACGTGACTCGAGCGACGTTGACGTGCTTGGAATCAGCTGATTTGTGTGCGCATGTCATTTTGGCAAGAACAATGCCACGTTGACAAGACCAATGTTTTGATTTATTTTGATTTTTAACTGCTAAAATGTTATAATTTTTATTTTCATATGTTTTACTGCTTAAAAATTGTTAAATAATAACATTAAAGCAGTTCAAAATCAAAATAAGTCAAAACTTTGGTACTGTCAACGTGACATTATTCTTGTCAAAATGACATGCGCACACAAATCAGCTGATTCCAAGCACGTCAAAGTTGCTCGAGTCACGTGTCTGCTCGCGCCCTATACTGTTACCGTTACACGCATTAACCATAAATAAATCACAAAAAAAATGCAGAGCAAATGCAAAAAAAGACATTTTTCCATTGATGTGCAATAATATATTTAGCACCACCGCCAAGTAGTGTTGCTAGTGAACAGCTATTTTCTTCAGCTGGAAATGTTTATGAAAGCACAAGAAATCGTCTAACTCCGGAAAGAGCAGAAAGCTTAATTTTGTTACATTACAACTTGCCAAAGCTTAACTTTAAATGTTAATTTGTTTAACTTAGGGCCAATATTTCAATCTTCGGATAAAGTGCTGGATAACTTATCTGTCGGATAAATGAACAATATCGCATCAAAAAATGACATTCAATATAATTTATATCATTTATGCTTTTATTTTGATGCGATATTTTATCATTTATCTGACGGATAATTATCCTGAACTTTATCCGGAGCTGAAAATACCGGCCCTTTGTGTGTAACTTTACTTCTACATTTTTAATGACTTTTTTGCTAAATTTTGAATAAGAATAAACTTGATTTGTTTTTTATTTAGTATTTCTGTTTTCATTTCCTTTAAAAAATCCTTAGCAACTGAAATATTAAGCAATTTATATTTTTTTAGGCCGATACCGATATCGGCCAAGAAGACCGATATGGCCGATATACCGATACAGATATCGGTATCGGTCGATCCCTAATAGATGCAAATGTTTCGAACGAGGTATCCACGGGTTTTTTGGGTCCATACGATTGCGGGCGAAAAGTTAAACTCTGACTCAAAATATGACACAGTCCATTCCCGGAAAACGAATATTTCTCAATACAATAATAAGTTTTCTTTTTAGTACGGACAAAAATGGATATGCTACAGTAAAAGTAAGTGGGATAATGTGTACATTGCCCAGTAAATGCAGAGATTCGCTTGCAATTCAACTAAATATAAGAACAATAACACCTAACGCGCAAAACTCGCTCCGAGTTTTCCAAGTGTGACTCTTGCGTGTTACGTGAGGTTATTGTTGTTGGGTTTGGCTCAATTGCAAGCAAAAGTAATTTTGGGCAAGTGTCTACATTTCCTGGCAATGTGCACAACATCCCACTACATATTATGTACTTCTACTGTAACAGATATAATTCGGGATATATAATCTATCATTTATTTTACAAACAAATATACATAGGTATGGGCGCCCGCAGACTTTTTTACAAGGTGGGTCGAAATTTTTGTTTTAAGAAAAAAATGCGCCGCAAACGAATTTTTAATAATTTTCAAGGTCAAACGTGTTTTAATGCAAAGTAAGATAATATAGAGTTTGTTAAATTTAACAAATTCTTAAAAAATTAAAATCAATATTTTATAACGAAAATGCGTATGTACGCTCTAAACGCGTAGACTTGCCCTTTCTACTAGGCTTTATGATGCGAGATGCGAGCATAAGCAATAACTACAGAAACAGACAATCCGAAAATACAATGTTACATTAAATTAAAATATATTACTTAGTAACAATATAATTATTCTACTGAACTGCTCAAAATAAAACGTATAATAATTAAATGTTAATTAAATCGCGCTTCTCACAAAATACGGCAACAATAATCATACGTTGGTACTTTTAATATAAATAAATATGCAATGTCTATTCATTATTTACTTTTCTATTTCTTTAATTCTATATAACAGTACAATCGATAATTGTGAACGTTTTGAGAAGAACGTAATCATAAAATGATTAGAATAAACTACGACATATTAAAGAAAATACAACACCGAAGATAATGTAATATAATAACAGTACATAACATAATTTACTCATTCTGACACTTCAGCTATTTCGCACTTAGTAATAGATAGTATGTAATAAATTTTAGATTAAAATATAAAAAAAATATTACCAATAATTATTAAAAAATACAATGATACATTGAAATGAAAAAATAAAATTATAACTTTATTTTTAAAAATGGATACAGTCCATAAATGAAAGGGGGGTCAGTTGACCCTTTCGACCCCCCCTGTGGGCGCCTATGTACATAGGTATTTATATTCGTAAATTCGTCTGCTCCCCTTGCCCCTGTGGAGTCGGCGCCTATGTTTCATACATGTCAGAAACTACTCTAGTATAAATGTACTCGGACTCGTATGTTTTGCACACACCAACAAAAGAACATTTTGCACAAAAAGATCGGAGAAAAGTTTTCCTCGTCCATTGTAACATTCAGCATGCTATCAGTCTATGTCAAACATTCTTATTTTGATATCTGACGTATATTTGGTGTATATGTACAATATTTGTGCACAGGATTACGTTGTATTGTTAAATTTTGAAACCAACCGTTTTTTATGTATTTTGTACAAAATTTGTTGCGCGTCTTGAAATTTATAATTGTATAGATACAATTTAATTTTATAAAATGTCTGACCAATGTCATCTTCGAATTGTATGAGTTTAGATTTTTCTTAATATTTATAGGGGTACATACATAAAACACTACTATTGTTAACAGAACAATAATAATAATAATAATAATAATAATAATAATAATAATAATAATAATAATAATAATAATAATAATAGTTATCTACGTATAAAGGGTCGAAAGAAAAAGTTTACTCCTGCGAACGAAATTTCTATGCACGTATTTTATTATCTCTGATATTTTTTGACATTTTCATCTTTAAATTTTTGATTTTGTAATGTACCTAGTGATCTTATTTTCCAAATTAACTGTAAGTTACTTCAGCAAATTTTTGTTTGGAATGCTAGGAGGCATTTAAAATGACCTTAGCAACAGAATTCAGGGATGTATTTAAAAATTTTAATACCGCAAATTCTGGTTCGTTCGTCTCAGATGTAAGCAACGAGTCGGAATTACTGTTAGAGGAAATTAAAAATAATCATATTTCATAGAATTGCCGAACTAAATAGTTTAAAAATATTTTGTTATAATCAAAATAAAAGATAAATGTTTAAATTATTTTAAATGCACCCCTGTTTTGTTATTTAGGTACCGTAGTCGGCCATCAATTTTAAGCTAGACATAGCAATCTATTTCTGTGGTTTCCTAGTCCAGTATTTAAATGGGTTCATGCAAAAATTCTTATCGTTGAATATTTCGTAGAATTATATCCTTCTCTAAGGTTTGAAAAGAAACCACAGGTATTAAATATTTTAAACCTCAACTTTCATTCGTTAGTCATACTATCGTTTACTTTACCGCCCTCATGTGCTACTTTACCGTCCGCAGGGCGTAATCTTTCAGTTTTCGTCATGGTAACTAAGATATTGGTGAAGAAGATGACGGATCTTTCATTAAAAAATATTGTTATAATGTCACTGGTCTGCCAAACTTGACGTCACAAACTCCGCCCACAATTTAAAAAAATCATATCTTGATTAGCATAAGGAATTTTCATGTCGGGTTTCATTAATAGTCATATTCGACAAAGTTTCATAAAAAAAATAAAAAATGGTTTATGGCCCTTGATCAGACATTTTTCAAAAATTAAACTGTACATATAAATAAGAATTGACGCAGGTGGGAAATGGTCAGTTGAGACGAAGTTAGTACCTACGTCGGTTATGTGTTCAGTGGTCATTCGGAGTAATAGACAAAAATAAAATAAACGTAACAATAATCTTTGTGTAATATAAGTATTAATCATTTGATTAATGTATGGCTTATTTGCTATGACACTTGGACATTGTAGATTCTTAACGTATTGGTCAAGGGTTCACAATTACATATAATATGAAAACTTACAAGTAAGACGCATGTAACATTCTAATACTTTTGTTGTGCCCAATGTAGAATGTTGCAAAATAATTTCAATTTCAACATTGCAAGCAAAATGGGGCTCATTATTATAGATCAATGATTTTTTGAAACTTTTGGACAGTATCGTCTAATAGAAATACGCAAAAAACGATCATAACATTTTTTTCCCACTCCCAATATCGTAAGTAGACTGAAAAAATCTGATGTGGACACCACACGACTTCCTTGTACGCAAGACCAATATGAAGTATAGACCCAATTATAAAATTGCACGTATTTGACGTAATTTGACATTAACACCTACTTTTTTTATTTTTTGTCCTAATCCATAGCAAGCTTCATTACAAAAACCAAAAAGTATATGTTTTAAATTTACATATCTCGTTTATACAAAGGGCTATTTTAATAATACTTGATATACTAGACGCAGAATTTAATTCTTTAAAACTCTTATTTGAAGCATTTATTTCGAAAATCAAAATGAAACCATTTTATTCAAGAAAAACTGTTAACAACTTCAGGTAATATATCACTTCCGGTTAGCCTGTTTTAACCAAAATCTACTATTTTATTCCAATTGACATAAAAGTGTTATATACCAAATTTGAAAAGTTTTGGATTCTATTTTAAAATAGTTTTCCATTAAAATTTATTATAGGCTTCAAATAAAGTACCATTTCTGGAAATTATGTAATGACCAGAAAGGGAGGTGCACAACTAGATGTTATAGCAGTCCTAAATACAAAATTTCAACTTTCTACAGCTTATCGTTTTTGAGTTATGTGAGATACGTACGCACCTACGTACAGACGTCACGACGAAATTAGTCAAAATGGATTCAGGGATGGTCAAAATAGATATTTCCGTTGAAATCTGAAAAACGAAATTTTTCGCGATTACAATACTTCCTTTACTTCGTACAAGGAAGTAAAAAATAAATAAAAATTTATAGGTATGTATTATTTATTTTTTTATTGCAAGAAAATAAGAAATAAATAAATAAATAAACAATTGATCGCCATGGAAATGTTCAAATTGCACGCTGCCGGGATGTACTTCCAATGGCCCGTATTCTGAGCGTACTTTTATAATAAAAGCGCTTTTACGAAGCACGCCTTTACATTATATTGTTATGAGGAGTTTGCTCCATAAAAGCGCTTTTATTATAAAAGTGCGCTCGGAATACGGGCTATTTTTATTTATAAATTTTCAAAGTAAAAATCATGTTCAATGTGTAACACTATCTACTATCGTCTCGTACATTTGGCACAACAAAAGTGAATGTTGTTAATTGTTTATTTGGGGGTTGGAGTTAACAGGTAGAGTGCATATACTGATCCAGTTCGTGGAGGATGTAGCACTGGTTGTTGTTGGCGGTGTGGGGGTGTGTGTGGGAGTGGTGGTCCTGCTGGAAGTGTTCTTGCTGGTTATGGTGCGTGTGCAACTGCGACAGCGGCATGATCTCAGTACGCGCGATAGTGCTGCCACCATGCGTGAAGCGGTATACGTACGTACTCGAGCGAGTCATGTTCCGCTGGTGTCGACCTAGGTTCTTCTTCTTGCAGCAATAAGAACACCCGAACGTGTTGTGGAATTCTTTGCGGAATTTACCTATACAAACAATAATTAATATAATAGTATTTTATGTACCAAGGGCGTTATGATGATGATAATGCCAGGAGGGCGACGAAGATCTAGCCCGAGGGATAGATGTCGTCCGATGGGCATTATCAGTAACGCCCGTGGTGCATACAAGATTTTATGTCTCACTAGAGCATGTGAAATAAGTTTTCATTTATAATAATTTTGATTACAATAATGCTTAAGCTTTGGCGTTGCTAAGGATGTTGTTTAATTGTTTTGTTTATTTTCAACATTTATTTATTTTTAAAACATCAACGTTATATTTCGTTTGAGATAATGAAATGGGTGAATTTGATGTTTCGGAAGATATTTTATCGAAACGGTGTAAAGAAATTATTTTGAATGCTTCTGCATACTTTGAGTAAGAGACCCATAAATTTTCCCCTTATTCAATTCTCATATGTAGAAGATGTAAGTATTATATTTTGAGCTTCGTTTTCACATGACAGCATGGGCGGATCTAGGAAATGTCCAAGGAGGGGGCGAATTAAGAAACTTTAACTTCGTTCGAATTAAAAGACATAATATGAAAATATGACAATTTTATAAAATAGAAGCAATATTTCATTAATTTAAGCTTAAAGCACAGAATAAAGACTATAAGTTTTCAAAAGAAGGTACAGAAATACAAATTAAGTAATCGATTTTTCGTTTATTTCAGCAATGAAATATGATATGTTGACAACAAAAATATAATAATATGTAAATATACTGCTTAACAAAGGATAAATTAATACATACAAATCAATTAAATTATAAAATCAGTTCTTTTCTTTTTTGAAGTAGCAAAACCATTAATTACATTTTCAATGTTTATATCTTTGTCTTGATGCACATGCATAAGTGCCAGTCCTAATAACCTGTCTTCTGTCATCCTATTTCGCAGCCATGTCTTTAGCCTTCTAAGAGTGCAAAAGCTACGTTCTGCACTGGCTACGCTAATAGGCAACTTTAATAATATTTCAAGTAGTATATGGCAATTTGGATACATATCAAAGTCAATAGAGGAATATATTTCTACAGCATTTTTTAAATTTATTTCCTTTGAAGGAGATTGAATTAAACGTAGACATTTAGCGCGCCACATAGTTAATTCAGCAGCAAATATTTCCAGTGAATTAACGTTTTGTATATTTAATAAAATAATTTTGTATTTTTGCCACAATATTTTGTTAGATGTATGCAAGTCTTCTGTACTCATTGTTGTTAAATTATGGGGAAGTTAAACAAACACTTAAATGAAATGCATTGAGAGTATCTTAAGAAAAACGAGTCCTCAAATCGATTATCATAAAATCTAACATAGGAATAAAAATAGTTTTTCTGTAGTTTTCTTCTGTACTACATGATGTATAATTATCTCGATGAATTTGTTTTTTAGTTACTCGTGGAAAAACAATAACGATGTTTGCGTTTTTGATTGGACATTTTATAATGAAGTATACTGAAATGGAATCAAATAAAAATGAAATTAAATTGATTTTTATACCTTACAATTGTCTAAGAAAAATACTTACAAGTATCTTTAGTTAAAATAAGCTATACGAAGTATTCAAATATTTTATTATGTACAACGTATATGTAATAGTACATTACGTATTAATAAAACTGCGACCGACGTACTGACGACTGGCGAGTCTATTCCACGATACAAGGTGCCCAGCATAGTCGTTGTCAACTTGCCCTGAATTATTTCATATCAAGTAACCAAACGACGATATTTACCAGATAATATATTTTTTTAAATTATTATTTTATTAAAATTTACCAACCACCAAGGAGGGGGCGATCGCCCTCATCGCCCCCCGCTGAATCCGCCAATGTTACAAGAATGAATCCAACAACGAATTTAGTAGAAAAAGTAAAATAAATATTCTGGTAAACGGATAATTTTCTGGCATTGTTATGTTGCAAGTTAACTGTAAAATTGTTGATTACAACAAACGATATGACGTTCAAAAACGTTAAATTCATATATGAATCAATAATACTAATTTAATTAAATATAAAAATATATGTAAGTATCTAAATATTATTTATAACACAATAGCTCCTCAATACAATGTAAAATAATTTGTGATTTTCTATATAATTTTATACGTTGCGTGTTAAATGTGGCCTAATTATATCTATCTCTCTTCACTCGCCCGTTACATTATGGGTGACGTTTTTTCTAACCTTTTGTCCACTTCTTATATATTATACTTCGTGATATATATAAAAGATGGAGAATATACCTAAAACCTACATTGTCCATGTCCATTAAGGAGATGAAAATACTAACGTACCAACATAGAGAGAAAGAGAGGGGCAGGAAATAAAGTGCCAAATGAATTTTATGATGAATGTGAAAAACGCGCAAGTGATGTGTTAAGATAAAAATGTTCGGAGCGAGATGATTGTTGGATGAATGATTTAATGGGTCACGTGAATTCAGCTGTGGAAACATGATTTAATATACGAAGAACGATCATTATACTGGATGTTTACTTTTTTGTGGGCCATAGGAAATACAGTGGTAAAATTTTCATATTGCTGTAAATTCTACCCTATTAATTTTAGAACAAAAGTGCAATTACAAGAAATTATCAGAATTAAAAACTGCATAAAAACTGCTTCCAAAATTATTGTTTACATGCGTTTCTTTTACGGAAGATAGGCAAAATAAAAATAATAACTTTTAGCTATTTAAAGAGTTTGGTAGATAACATCTGTCATAAATTTTAATAATTATTGGATTCATTAATTTATTTATCACTAAGCATGGTAAACGCCCGCACGATACAAATAAGTCATCATTATTACCGAAATCTGCGATAATGTATTTATATATGATATTGTATATTATGAATAAATTTACCATCGCAGAAAAAAAATCTTATGTGGCCAGCACATTACCTTCCATCAGTTCCATATATTTTATAGGGCGCGAGCAGACACGTGATTCGAACGTCCTTGACGTGCTAGGAATCAGCTGATTTGTGTGCGCTTGTCATTTTGACAAGAACAAGGTCACTTTGACAAGACTAATGTTCTGACTTATTTTAATTTTGAACTGTTGAGAAGTTATTATTTTTAATTGTACATTAATAACATTTTAGCAGTTCAAAATCAAAATAAGTCAAAACATTGGTCTTGTCAAAGTGACGCTGTTCTTGTCAAAACGACATGTGCACACAAATCACCTGATTCCAAGTACGTCAAGGACGCCCGAGTCCCGCGTCTGCTCGCGCCCTATAGAAATTCTTGCACAAGTTTCCATATTTCAAGTACATTACCTTCTATCAGTTCTACGTATTTTGTAGAAATTCCATACAGAAAGTTTCATGTACCTATAACACAAACATGTCAATAGCTCTTGACACTGACATCTGTCAAACAGCATTTTCTTAATATGGTAGCGGCTTCCAAGGTTGTAGCATAGCTAGCTGCTTTATGAAATTTTTTATAATTATTTAACTTTATATCCATTGAATATGAAGTATAAAATGTAATCAAATCGTACAGAGAATAAAATATTCTTTAATATTTATAATAACATTAAATATGGAAAAATTATATTTAACAGTGTTTTTCAAGAAAAACTGTTAAAATTTTAAAATCACACACATAATACATACAGACATCATCGTAAAAATAGAAAAATCTTATTCCAGGGACTCTAAAACATGCTTATTCATCAAAAAGTCAAACATTGCGACTTTTTGAATTGTATGTTTTTTCTTGTATGGCACAATAAATTTAGGCTTATTTGATGCAATATTTAATTCTGATTTTTTTAATGTACACTTTAGTTCTAAAATAATAGAGCAGAATTTACAGTCATATCAAAATTTTACTATTGTATTTCCTATGGTCCATAAAAAAGTAGAAACGCTGTATATATCTGATGGTATGTTTGTATGTAGATGCAGAATTTTTTTGCGTTCTCTATCACTATATTCAAAGTTAAGCAGACCTGCCATTTTGATTACAACAAAAAAATATTTGATTACAATAATGAAAATTGGATATCTGATAAATTAATGAATAAAAACGGCACAAAGGACAGACACCAAGTACTGAGTATGTATGTACATAGTGGCGCAATATTGTCACATTCGTTTTCTTTTTGTTTTAATATTCGTCAGCTAACGCTATTTCTCATAACGAGAATTTTCGTATAACGGAAAAAATAATGGCAACGTTTCAAAAACTGCAGAATGTTTCATTTAGCTTTTAATCGTGTTTGGTTGCAAATAGCGAATGTTACGCTAAACAATATTTATGGCGATATGAAGTATCTTCCAATAAATGTATAAACTAACTCTAAAAAAGTGTCAATTTTAAAGAATAATAACGCAGTTTACAATATCAAATACTCCGATGATGGAGATTTCTGAGGCGTTTTTTTATTTAAAAAAGCTACTAAATTACTACTGTCTAAACTATTATTCACGAAAGATGACTATTCAAGGTCATTTGTTCGAAGAAAGAATACACTTCACTTTATAATAGTAGCTTAGCAACATTTTGTATTAGAAAGAGAAAGATTATTTGACCTATGTCTATTTAATTTATGTGGTGTGACATATACGTAAATAGTGGCATTACTTTCTGTCACACTATAAATAATAATGACATATGTCGTAGAATTACAGATACCTAATTATCTAGTACACTGCCCTCTGTGCTAAGATTTACCTAGTGGCGTTGACGTTTAAATCAAATTAATATTCTTTGGTTTATAAGTTAAGTCCATGTTTTTGTATTTTGCAAAAACATAAATGAAGAACATAAATCTTTAAGAAAGGTAGTATTTAGAAACAAACATTATTTTCGAATGAATTACTCTTATTTTTTTAGTTAAAATGTGTCCATAAATATTTCATTTTGCACGCCTATGTATACGAAATGCAATGAAGTTATCAGCAAGGAATATTATGACAAATGACCTTGAATAGTCATCTTTCGTGAAGAATAGTTTATATTTCGATTAATCATTAACCGTTATTTATTTAGGTAGATATCCTTGAATAAAATAAAGATAATTCTTAATTAAAGTATTTTATTAAATAGGAATTAAATATGGTTTAAAATTGTGACAATACGACGTACGGCCCAATACTGCTGACGTCATATTTTAGTAAATAATATTTATTTATACTTTTCTCATCTTACTTTTTATTTTGCTCTATCTTTTTTACCTCCCGCTACCCTGGTAAGGGAGGTATAGAGATCGTGCTAAAAATCGCATATCGAGATTTTGGTAAATGACCACGTTTTAAGGTCCCTAGAATCCCATTTTAACATTTTTACGATGATGTCTGTGTGTATGCATGTGAGTATGTGTGTGGATCTCCACTCTAACTCAAATACTATCATTCAGAAAATTTTGAAATTTTGTATTTCGAACTTTTCTGGATTGGAAAGAGCCCATTAGATTTTGGTGAAAATCGAATAACCGGAAATGGCACTTACTAAAAGCTCAATATAGTTTTTCTTCGAAAAATACCTTTAAATGTTATTTTTTGAGATTAATGTTATAATAAAAATTAAAGCTTATTAAATTTTTTACACATTTGCATTAATACTTTTTCTACTTTTTTTGTGTATAAATTTATAAAATTATCTATAATTTAAATCTCGGAGCCTATGCTTTAAACAAAGACAACTCCTTGGTTACAAAGTTCATATCACAAATGTATGTAACTGACAGATAAATGTCACTGACAAAGAACTAATCATTTTAAATTAATAACAGTAACGTTTTAAAAAGAAAATAGTAAATAGAACCATAGTTATATGGAATGGAATTTAATACAGTTTCCAGCCTAATAAATATGTAGGTATGTATTTAGATAAATAAAAATTAACGATTCATAAAAAAGTTTAAGCTAATCCTCATTTTTGAATTAGTGAATTCTATTCTATCCCAGTATTTAAAATTTGATCATCATTTTATTTTCAAAAAAGGTAGTTACTTGGATTAGATTGGACTATATTTTAAGAAATAATCTGCCAGAATTAGTGTAAAATTCGCTAATCCAAAAATAAGGCTTAGCTTAATCTTTTTTGTGACTCGGGCTGTAAATGGAGGGAGGTATTGTGTTGGCCACACCAGATTTTTTATTCCTGGCCTCGATATGCAGTTAATTCGGTTCTGGTATTATTTCGTTTTCAATGATGTGTAGATTGAACGAACAGAAACACGTTCAAAGTTGAAATACACGACGTACCTATGTTATTATCAATGTCATCTTAGTGATAAACACAGCAGTGTATAGACGTACTATATTTTTGTGTATGAAGTGACAATGTCCTAACTAATATTGTGAAGTGAAATAAAACGATTTGTGAACATGTGTGTATTTAGACGAAGGACCAAGGCAACAAATATGAAGGTAAGTCCCATTATTTATTCTATATCAAGTGCGTTGTACACAGTACAAATGATCTGACTCGAATTGTCACTGTCAGAAGCATAATCGGTCATTTATTGCAGTCGGTGGTGCATCCCATAAAAGATGTAATTTACATATATAGATAAATCAGACTTACCGCTCATGAAATTGTAAATGACAGGATTGACAGCGCTGTTGGCGTAACACATCCAATGTGACAGCAAAGCCAGGGCGGCATTCATGTCGTTTTGCGGCAACTCCATCGTTATCCTAACAACAATTCATAGATATTATTTTGCCACAATGGCTCGAACCACGATCACGGTTTTAACTAAAACGCTGTTTTAAGAAATGTCAAATTTCATTATTTAATAATAATAATAAATAATATAAAATTTATCAAAATATGATTTTAAAGCAGTATTCAAACAAATATTTTTAAAAAATTATTCATTAAACATAATGGACACATTAAATATTGAAAATTGCATTTGACATTTCTTAAAACAGTGTTTTAGTTAAAATCGTGATCAAGTACAATAAATGAATTGATTATTTTGAAAAGGAATCATCTCCACTTCTTTACTTCCTTGTACATAGTAAAGGAAGTATTGTAATCGCGAAAAATTTCGGTTTTTAGATTTCAACGGAAATATCCGTTTTGACTATCCCTGAATCAATTTTGACTAATTTCGTCGTGACGTCTGTATATATGGTATAACTAGCGAATAAAAGTTGACGTTTAAATTATTTTATAGATGTGGTTTCTTTTGAAACACTAGACAAGAACAGAATAGGGGATTCCACCATTTTTAATATAATTTCATCAGAAAATAGTCGCCAATCAAAATAATATGTATGGATTTCATATGAGTGACGAGCTGCTAAAACAAAAACCCCCTTACTTCCAAAGTATTTCAATTATATTATTTTATTTCTTAATTAATATTCATTATTAAGCATCTACTTTCACTATTTTTTACTAATTCCTCTTAATTCGATTGAGCTGTAATCCACTATTGTACAAAATATTCAGGTATGAAATTTTTGCATGAACCCGTTTAAATACTGGACTAGGAAAGCATAGAAATACATTACTATGTCTGGCTGAAAATAGATGGCCGACTAGGGTAACTGAATATCAAAATAGGGGTGCGTTTAAAAGTTATTTGTATATCAAGGCCGCGAAATCACTCTTTAGCGTACTGAGAGAAAAATTGTCGCCGAGGCAAGACAATCTCGAGGGCGCTAAAGGATTTCGCGGACAAGGTGTACACAATATTTTTTGTGCAACCGTAAAAAATATATAATTACAAATTTTATTAATTTTAAACAATTTCATTGTAAATAGAAAGTTAGCTTTCAAGGTGGCTATGGAATTATCATTTGATAAACAAAACCATGCAATTCTCAAGTGTCAAAGTGATTGTTTACCTAATTTCGTGGCCGCTACCATGACAACGGTCACGAAATTTAATTTCGCGGCCTGTATTGCGGCTGCGAAATGCTTATTTCGCGTCCGGTTGCACAAAAATATTTTTTCGTTTATGTTGATTATAACAAAATATTTTGATCTTTAAAGTATTTAGTTTGGCAATTCTATGAAATAGGATTATTTTTAATTTCCTCCAACAGTAATTCCGACTCCTTACACTTTGAGATGAACGAACTAGAATTTGCGGTATTATTTTTTTTAAATACATCCCTGAATCCTGTTGCTAATGTCATTTTAAATGCCTCCTGGTATTGAGTACAATTCTAATCTTCTGTAACTGAATACATAAGGGTCAGTTTCCTTTCAAATCAAATATATGGAAATATTTTGAAAAGAAACCACATCTATTAAATAATCTAAACGTCAACTTTCATTCGCTAGTCATACCATACGTATCTCGAATAACTCAAAAAGGGTAAACCGTAGAAAGTTAAAATTTTGTATTTAAAAGTACTAACATCTAGTTGCGCACCTCCCTTTTTGGTCATTACATAATTTTCAGAAGTGGTACTTTACTTGAAGCCTATAATAGCGTTGAATGAAAAAATATTTTAAAATATAATCCAAAACTTTTCAAATTCTAGTGTTTTTACTTTTGTTATAAAAGTGGTGTTGTCTTGATCTTCTAAATCCTAAATTCATTTTGAAATCGAATAATATTCTTATATGTTTTTTTGTTTCTGTTTTATATTACCTATGATTTTATTTCTTTTTCCATTACAGTTAAAAATGTTATTTTAATATGATTTTTAAAATAGTTTTTGTGAATTTAAACTGGATTTTGGTACTTAGTCTCTTAAAAAAGAAGTTGACAATCTTTCGAAAGAGATAAAGACACTTTACTCTCGTGACACACATACTATTTTTTCTACGGCCATTCAGAAATGACCATAAAGATAATTGAAACTTTTAACAACATTCATACTAAACGTACATCATACAACAAATATTCCGCACTCTTAGGGTGACCATATTTGAAATGATGAAAAAGAGGACCGCCGGAGCCGAAAAAAAATGGGCGTGGTCGAATTTTATGCAATTCGCACAAATACTATTGACATTGGCATAAAAATATAAATATTTAGACGAGTGCAGATACAAATACATTTAGGAAAAAATTACTGGTTAGGTAATTAAATAAAATCCAATATTACAATGGGATCCTGCATTATTTTTTAATATTTTTTTTTATAAAACTGCATCTAAACTGATTTGTAGTTTTAGAAAATCGTTATTGT
This sequence comes from Harpalus rubripes, assembly GCA_963082715.1. Classification (NCBI taxonomy): domain Eukaryota; kingdom Metazoa; phylum Arthropoda; class Insecta; order Coleoptera; family Carabidae; genus Harpalus; species Harpalus rubripes. Next base: position 4,363,881 of record OY720457.1, read on the forward strand.
TATTCGTTAAGCCGTAGTAATTTTTTATCTTCTATGACGTAGATATACAAGATGATTTCGTTCTCAAACAGTGGACTTTGCTAATAATTGGATTCACATAAATTACTAATTTAAATTCCTTAATTTTAAATTCCTTGCATCTTTGGCAAACTCATTTAATACTTCGTCTATATATTTTTGTTTATTTTCGCTTATGTAATCGCGATGGAGGCTCATCATACATAAACCGTCTAGCCGATCTTCGCTAATAGTAGATCTAATCCATGTTTTCACTCTTCTTAGAGCGCTAAAAGATCTTTCCACAGTGCATGTAGCTGGAGGAAGACAAATTAAAATTTCTAAAGCTTTGGAGATTGCTGGGTAAAATGTACAATGTTGTAAAAGTTCTGTTAGAGGAGTTTCTTTAGTAATAATCATTTCTTTATTTGAAACCCAATATTCGTGCCATGCTAAAGCTTCTTCAAAATAATTGTTAATTTTATAATATGAATGAATCTCTTGAGCTAGTTTAGTAAAATTATTATAGTTTATTTGTTTTAAATTAATCGGATGCAAATTATAGAGCAAAAAGGCAACATTATTATCTTTCGAAAACCGAGAATTTAAAGAACTAATTAAGAAATCTAAGTAATTTATAAAAATTGCTTTTTTAAAATATTCTCGCACAGAATTAGCTTCGTAGTTTGCATGGTGAATTTGTCTTCCGCCACTAGCGACTCTCGGCATTTTTAATTCAAGATCAAAATTTTGTGCAACTTCTTCAGCGCTATAAAATAGTTCAGTAAACATTATTTCTAAATCAGAGTTCCTATGTTTATGAAATATATCCAATAAGTGATTAATATGTTTCTGTACAGCTAGCATATCAACAGAAATACCCTGCAAAATATTTGTTACGGGTTCCAGAAGTGCCGAATATTTAGAAATTATTTTAAGGGACACAATAAAATAGCTCTCAACAGTAGCACTTGATAGTTGTTGTGCTCCTAATCTAGTAGCACAGATTAACTTTAGCTATGGTATTGTTAATATTTTTATTTATAATTTGTACTGCGGATGTATCTTTTCTTTTAAATTGTGTGCGCGCGAAGCTTATATACGCTAACTTCATGATGAAGATTTGAACGTTAGGAAGCAGAACGAAAGAAGAAAACAACAGGGCGTTGTAAGGACATTAGGATGCGACATAAGTAGCCGTGGCAAAACAATTAAAAATGGTAACTTTGCTTTTAAAATTCTTAAAATTAGACTCTTGCCACCACCCCCTCTCCCCCCTATGGGCGCCCATGTTCGCCACACATTCAAACACACTTCTTTCGCCTCGTCCACATTCATCATCGCATTCATACTCACTCCACTCTCCTAAGAACATTCTTATTATTACTAACCATAAATCCTAATACCGCATCCACACCACAGTAATAGTTACGAAGCCACACATTCCTGTCTAAGCATAAACTACAAACTACAATATTAAAATTAGCGAAGAACATTTTTCTATTCTTCATAATTATGTACCTAAAAATAATAACTTATGAACAGCAATAGAAAGTAGATAAGTAGAATTAATGTTTGCTAATTACAAGTTTAAAACATGTGGAACATAAAGCGTTAAGTTTATTACTAGCACAACACAATAGATGTGATATTTAATAGAGAACGTAGTAATAACTTTATTACGTGTGAAAGACTTATGAAGTTTATTTAAGTCGTGGGCGTTGGGGTGCACAATATGACTGAACTTTAATTACTCGAAAATTACCTCATAACGGAGAATAAGTGAACTGGAAAATAACAAACAGCGAACATGACGACGACGGCAACCAACATCTTGGCTGCTTTTCTTCGCGAACGTAACTGGCCTTCTGTGCTAGCGTTTGAATTCATTGTGAACATGTCAGTTTGACGGTGATTTGACAATCCTTTACAAGAAAAAAACGCTGTAAATTAAGTATTATTAGTTATTATTCATATATCTGGACAAAAAATTAAAGAAAAGGACCGTTTTCATAATGAGTATCACTTTGAGACTATAATTTAAATTACTTTAAGACTCTATTTTTGTTTTAAATTAATGCAACAGTGCTCACTAAAGTTATACTAGGAAAACGAAAACAACTTTATTTTTTATTTAAAGTGTTAAAGTGTAGATAAAGTTTATCATGAAAACAGCCCTGAGTACAATATTAAGATTGGTTACACTGTTATAAATCTATTGTATTTTCCACGTAAGAATGATATTGCGAAATAATATATTTATATTTTGCGTTCATAATGAAGTCATTACGATACGCAATTGCGTCATTACGATACGCAATTGCGTATCGTAATGACCTTCATTTCGATACGCAATTTTTTGTTTTAGACGGTTGGTACTAGATGACGTTTCTTTAACCCATTTATACCTAATTTATTTTTAGTTAATTGACAATTCATTTTAATAATATAATGTCGAAATTATTATTATTTTTTTTATTCAGGGAAGATTATTTACATGGAAATGTACAAATGGTTACAAATATAATCACAAATTGAGTAAGTAAATGTTATTGTAAAAGGCGCAAAATATAAAAAATAGCATAAAGAACTCATTTTATAAGACTTTCTTTCGCACTTGTCATTTAGAAATCTCGCTAACGCTCGTTTTCTAAATTTTGACGCGTGCGAAAAAAACATGTTTTATAAAACACGTTCTTTAATATACTATTTTTTACGTCTGTTAAAAAAGTACCCTTTGTACCTTCCGTCACCTTTACGTAAGGAAAGTATTGTCTTTGGTCCAAAAAATTGGTGGTGAATTTTTGATGAAGAAGCACGTTTTAGGGTCCCTAGAATACGATTTTACTATTTTTATGATGATGTCTGTATATGTGTATATATATATATATATATATATATATATATATATATATATATATATATATATATATATATATATATATATATACCGGGTGGAACATCATACCTGTGTACATAGGCGATTCATATGAGAAAAACAGTTTTTTCGTGCCCATTGCTCCCCAAATTATTTTAGACAAAAATGCTTCAAATAAATGTTGTAGAGCATAAAATTCTGCATCTAAATCAATAAACAGAATTACTTTTACATGCTTTGTAACGACACAAATTAAATAAGAAAATATTGAAAATTACGTTGAAAATATCAAATAGCCATGGAATTGAAACAAAAATAGAAACAAATAAATGTCTGACGTTTGACAGATAAATAACTAATTTGACGGTAAAATATCAAAATGAATTCAGTTTATTCTAACGAAGAAAGGGTTTTTATAATAAAAACTTTTTATAGTGGAAATTGTTTACGTATAGTTAGAGATTTATTCGCCGTGAAATTTCCAAATAGGCCAATTCCAAGCGCTACAACAATACGCGCGTATGTTCAAAAATTTGAATCCACGGCAAGTGTTGCGGCGGAAAATAGTACAGGTAAATTTAAATTTGAATATTTTTTAAGAGATTTACAAACAAATCATATCTTTATTTATAGGAAATAAAAATAATCGCATTAATTTAGAAAACGAACAAAGAGTTCTGGAATTAATAAATTTTAATCCTAAATTAAGTTCAAGAATAATAGCGCAGGAATGTGAGATTGCTCA
>OY720457.1:4372500-4495000 GCA_963082715.1 Harpalus rubripes
CAATGGTTAGAGCAACGCCTCATGTCATAAGTGCCCTCGGGGCTTTGGGTTCGAACCCCACTAAGACATGAATGTGTGTGAATGTGAACCCACTCTGTAATTGGGATTAAATCCTGTTGAGGGGTTTAAAAAAAAGGTAGTTACTTGGATTAGATTAGATTATATTTTAAGAAATAAACTGTCAAAATTAGAGTAAAATTCGCTAACCCAAAAATAAGGATTAACTTAATCTTTTTTCTGACTCGGGCTGTAAATGGCGGGAGGTATTGTGTTGGTCACACCAGATTTTTTATATGTATATATTTTTTCCCAGTTAATAAACTAAAATTTTGTTTCAATTTATAAAATTTATAGAAAAATTAAGTATGATTTTTTTTAATACGGCCCATTTCTTAACCTAAATGTGATGGATTTAAATTCGAATAATTTATGAGTCCTGACCGCAAAGAAGCCCATCCATCCATAAAAGGTTGTAAACCCTGCATAAGTCAGTTTCATAGATTCCTTCCTCCAACGACAAATGTCTGTCTTTAATTTATCCCAAGACACAACATTTTTTAAAAAAATTAAATTTTAAAGTTGAAAACATTTTAGTGACATTTATTAAAATTATTTGTAAACAACCCTTGTAAACAGAAGCCACAAATTTACATGAAAATGGAAATATGTAAATAATAGTACCTGCTGATCCAGCCATGACCCGCCCAGAAACATTATCTGACTTCCAAAGGACACATACAATCTGGAAGTAAGCGACGGACATAAAGACCAATGGAAGCGCATATAAGAGAACCAGCTTCACTACAGACCATGTAGTATCCGAATCACTAGACCAAGAAGCCTCACATTGAGTAAAGTAAGGTGTGTCTATTCGATCCAAACGTTTTCTTATAGTGAGAACTATTAATTCAGGTATATCTGAAAATTTAGCCACATAATAATACAACAAATGTTCTACGTAATTTTTATTTTATTTTACAAAGCATGCCATGCATTGATCCCACAGTTCCTAAATGCTTCGCCCCACAAATGTCATGTCTTCCTAGTGTCACAAGTGCTAATGTTATCCCCACCACCAGCGACGTAGAGTTCAGACAGCCTAATCCTACAAGTGCAAAACTACAACGGAATTAATTTTTTCTCAGTATATGAATCAGTCGTAATGAGACACGAGCCGAAAGAACCTATATCGCCTATTAAACTAGTACTATTAGTGCTTCGGAAAGTCGAGACCAAGACCAAGGCTGACCTACTCTTGGTCTTGGTCTCTACCTACTAAAAAGCACCCAATATATTTTGTTTAAAAGTAACATCAATTATATGAAATGAGATTTCATATAACTAATATATTATTAAATAAATTAAATATGTCAAGAGTCTTGCAAGACTCTCGTCAAGACTCTTGGTCTTGACGTCCTGGTCTTGAATCGTGGTCTTGATTTTCCATAGCCTTGTCTTGAGTCTTGTTCTTGATTTTCTCAAGACCAAGACCAAGACTACTCTTTGTCTTGCCGAAGCTCTAATTGCTATTAATTCTGAAATTTTTAGTGCGTTAAGGTCCATTCAAAATAAAAAAAAAAATTAACGGCGGTGTTAAAATTAGTGGCATCAGTAGCGTAAGAATTTTTTAAATAAAAATTATTTCCGTTCACAATGAAAAATTATTGAAATTATAGTTTCTAGGAATTTTTTATTTTAAATTACTAGAGTGCAAGGTTGACAGTTGTATCTGTCATTTTATTTTTGCGCAAAAGGCAACTAACATGGATAATGAATTATTAATAATACTTATCTACAAGCACATCGTTGTGTGGGATAATAGATTAAGAAATGAGGGAAAATGGTAAGTTTTGTATTCACTTTTAATTGTGCAAAGTTTATTAATAGGTCTGTTTGTTTATATAGCGCAAAAGCCGGCAACACCTAATGCACACAACAAATAGTATATTACATTACAAGTCATGAAAATGTTTCATTGCAGACGAGGAGGCTTGTAGCGTCCGAGCATTTCTTCAAAGCCTCCGAGTCAAGCAGACATTTTTATGACGCGTGATGTATTCAATTTTTTTTAATCGGCAATTATAGAAGCTTAATATTGTAGAAAAAATTAGGTTTGCATAAACATAAATCATCAGAGCTGTGACAAATTTTAGAAAACGTTGTCATGACAAGTAAACATAGTGACAAATTTTATTATTAAAAAATTTGACGCGTTGTGTTTGCTTTCTTTCTACCGGTAATTTTCCTTTTGAAAACGATGTCGCAATGCGAACATGATTTTGATGGTGAAGATGAAGTACCGATGGACATTACTGAAGCTGCGAACGCCGCTGTGGCAGATTTACTACCAAAAAAATCCAAACAGCGGTACGAAAAGGAGTACGATAGATTCAAAAAGTGGTGCAGCATTAGAAAAGTGAATCAAATTAGTACAGACAGTGGAAAGTAAAAATGACTAGTCATGGAAATCTTACTTTCAAGACTCAAATTAGTCCGGAAATGAGGATTTTCATGGCGATTTAAAAAAATGATATTTTCTATTGCTCATTTTATCAGATAAAATCAGAATTAGTAGCAACGTGGAAGTTTGGAGTTTACAAACTCCTACCGCTGCCGTTGCCACTGCGCTACTACTAATTTTCTTAATTTTTGGATGTGAACGAATACGTTTACTATAACGCATTCAGTCTTTTACCCAAGCAACTACCACTGCCACTAATTCTACCGCTACTTTATTTTTTTTGTTGTGAATGATACTTTACGTTACGTTGCTGTGTAAAAATCGTCGGTGAATAATAATAAATTCTGTTTTACAGAGATTTTGAGTAATTAACACCTACATTAAGGTATATTTAGGAAAAGTTACGTTATAGGTAGTTGTGGTTAGCGTGCCTTGAGAAAACTATTCGTTCCGTCCCTATAAGTTCTAGTTTAGCATTTGTAGATTTAGGCTGTCTGAACTGTACGTCGCTGGTAGTGGGTATAATAATTATTTTAGCACTTGTGATACTAAGAAGGCGTGACATTTGTGGGGTGTAGCACTTTAGACACTATAGGATATACCGCCTGATACGCACTATAATTTTACACAATTTTTAATGTCGCTACTGTCAGGACAAAAGGTCATAAATCGATTATTTTTTTCTGTTATTGAGTTTAGATCAAATTTGATGGACTTATAGCCTTGTTTTCACAAAATTACGTAGGTACGTTGTGACTCCAAATTTAATCCAGACGCATAATGGAAAAAAAATCGACTTCTGACCTTTTGTCCCGGCAGTAGCGATTTATATATACAGTACCGGGCAAAAATATGGATACATCTGTTGATTTATAAAGAAATTTATAGAAAGTTACAAAACTTGAAACTGAATATTATATTTTATTTTTATCTCTGTGTATGTTAACTATTTTAACTCTGTCGAAGTTCTATGGGATGAAATAAGCAGACAAGCCATCTAAATAAAAATCATATCAACCAATGTTAATCAGTTTTCGGGGAATATACAATAGATTTGGAAATAATTTTCTAGTAATGTTTTACAAAAACTAAAGGTGCATTCACAAATGAAAATTAGGTTTATGGTTTTTGTTTAGGTTTAAATAAGTCATTCATAAATGTAAGTTTAAATTAACTGTAATTTAGTGTTGAAATGCTTCAAAAACAAGATTAAAATATCGGTGGAGCAGTACTTAACAGATACCCGTGCGCCGTGAAACTGTCATTTGCTTGGTATTATTGGTTAAATTTCAACAATTAAGTTTGACATTCACCTTGTTTTTCACGCATTTGTTTAAAAAGCTGAATTCACCAAGTGATTACTAAATAAAATTGGATGTATACCGTGTGTCTATTTTAAAGGTGTACATAGGAGATTGACATGAGCAATCAGTTTTTTTGCAATTTTCTAGCCCGCCTAATTATTTTAAGCAAAAACGCGTCATTTAAAAGTTTTAGGGCATAAAATTCTACATCTAAATCAATAAACAGAATTACCTTTACATGTTTTGTGTCAAAAATTACGTTGAAAATATCGACAGTCATGGAATTGAACTAAAAATAAATAAATGCTTGACGTTTTATCTGTCACAACGTAAGTTAACTTATTTGACGTTTCTGACAATTTGAATTTATCTCTAGTTTTATTGTCTGAAATTATTAGAAAATGAATATTTATACTAATGAAGAGCGTGATTTCACAATTGTTAAATTCGTGAGAAAATTTGAAGACTGGTAATGTGCCTTCAAAAAAAAAAAAAAAAACAACTAGTGAGCCGCGTAATCACAATATAGGACGAGCAGGAAAACGTGCGTTACTGGAAAAAGTGTTAGGAATAAGTATAGCCCCTTGTGCCCCTTATGTAGTACTAGATGTATTGGAAATGAGTTGGGAGTACAAAACAGCATCATACATAATTTTGTTACGCAGTTGAATTTTTAATAAATTTAAACAAAACTGTATTTTTTAACTTTATTTATTAGTCTAATATAATATTTCTCTTATTATCATAATTAACGATATTTTTCAAACCAAATTGCTAAAAACGTCAAATAAGTTAACTTACGTCGAGCATTTATTTATTTTTTGTTCAATTCCATGGCTGTCGATATTTTCAACGTAATTTTCGACATTTTCATATTTAATTACTGTCGTTACAAAACATGTAAGGGTAATTCTGTTTATTGAATTAGATGCAGAATTTTGTGCCCTAAAACTTTTATTTGACGCGTTTTTGCTTAAAATAATTAGGCGAGCAGGAATTTGCAAAAAACTGATTTCCCATGTTAATCTCCTATGTACACCTTTAAGACAGACACACGGTATATCTGTATCGTGTCAAACTCGTTCTCATTGGTGAAGTTTGTGACGTCAAACTAAATCATAAACCTAAAGTTTGGACCTTGCAATGTTTAGCTTTCTGATTTGGATTTAGAGACCCTAAATTCTGAAGTGTAAATGGAGTCATTACAAAATATCCGGCCAGTCTTTAAATCTAAAGTATAAACCATAAATCTAAACCTAATTTTCATTTGTGAATGTGCCTTAATAGTCACCGCTGATTTTTTAAGTCACCCATATATTAGAAAAGGTTACTATTTTTAAGTCACCCATTAAGTGGAGATCGTAGATGCACTCAAGGTCACACCTTAAATAGAGTTTGTAGGTGCAGTTTTCCATATTTACGTTCAATTTTTACATTTGAATTTATTTAAATATATTGAAAGCTTTTGACAGTGTTCAAGTATCCAAAAATTAGTATATTATTTTTAAGTAAAGTAAGGGCGTCCCTTAAATTGGATTTGCAGGTGTCTAGATTTTATTTGTCAAGTTGTTAACAAAGAAGTTTATAAATATTTAGGTTTATTTTTATTATTTTTCCCATAAGTTCAGGTGTACCCATATTTTTGGGCGGTACTGTATTGAGAAAGTAAACTCACCAAATGTTAGAGCAAGCAACCAAATGATGAGTATAGCTTTTTTGGCACGACTCGTTGTGCTTTTAAATTTAAGTGGAAAACAAATAGCGTACCATCGGTCTATCGATATAAATGTCAAAGTAAGAACTGACACTGTTACTGATACTGTCTGAAATTCAAATACAATTAAATACTTTACATTTCTTATTCGTTCGTTGAAATTCATAATTTATAATTTTATTCACATCTTCTGAGTTACTTCACAGCTGTTTAACTGAAAAAAACTTTTGGAATTCCTGGCATGATAAAAAAGTTTCTTGCGTTACATTTCGAATGTTCACTTTATTTTCTCATACAAGACCACAATGTTTTATATTTCTTATAGCATGTATCTCGTAAAAAGGAGATTTTATTTGCCCTAAGACAAAATCAGGAGATTGAGCTCAACAGAGAAGCTGTCCATTACATTCGAAATATTTTGTCCACAAAACTTTTTACAAATGTCTCCATTTTATGAGTAAAAGTTTGTGAGAAGTGGAAACATATTTCTAAAAATTACATATCTAACCATAGTCTCGTTAATGCAAGGATAAAATCAAACTGCTATTTAATAATACTATCGGCCTAATTCTCTAAGCAAAATCGTTAAAATTAACAACCATTTTCAGTTGTTAATTTCAACGTCAGTTGCTAAGTTCAAAATTACAATTCACTATTACATCAAGTTGCTAAAATTAAACAACTAGTCGTTACGTCGAGTTGTTAATCTAGCAACTGCATTTCTCTCGTTGTTAGTATTGAAAAATCGTTGGTAAATGGTTTTTCTTGAAAAATTTGGTTAGGAAATTAACTTTTACTGGAAATAGAGGGACGAAAGTAAAGGTAAACTATTTATAAACTAATATATACCTACATGCACAATAATTATATACATATTTAAACAAGATTGCAAAGAAATTTGCGAGATGTTAGTAATCCATTCCCGATACTGATATCGGCAAAAAAATATGTACAGAGATCTTCAAACTGGGCAAGTGTCGTTTAATTCGTGAATTGGATGGTCTTATGCTTCAAGCATATTGAGTCAGTATATGTCCGAAGGTCTCATGTTACAAGATGAAGGATTTACATTTATTCCAAACTTAAATATTCTAATTCTTAATATTGAACAAATTTTCAGATTCTCTCCCAAAAAGAACTAAATTCAATTTTTTAAATTTATTTTCATTTATCTTATACATTTAAATTTAAACAGCCATTTCAACAATGTCAAATTTCTATAATTTTTACTGCTAAATTTTCTACATGATGGCCATGCGTCATTCCTGATGATGAGATTCTTGAAATTTCGAAATCAATCGCATCGAATTGAATAAACATGTATACTAAACTGGAGAACTTCATTAGATTCTCCCAACACTTAATTTCTACGCCTAGCTATGGGTCTTATAAAGAGATTACAGGGCAAAAAATCAATCATATCCATTGTCTAAGTCGTTCTATTTAAAAGTTAAGTGCACCTTAAGCCCCAGAAAGCTGAGGCCTAAAGTGAGTGTATCTTAAGTAAAGTAAAGTAAAGTTAATAATTTTTTAAAACTTATGTAATGTTAGGTATTTAGATTTTTATATTAGAAGACAGCAAACTTTATTCTTTTATTTCAGTAGTGAAATATATCACAAAAATAAAAATAATAACTAATATTGCGATACCTACATATTTAGGTATTACTTGGTTTTGGTTAAATTCCAAAATGCGTATCATATTAGGCAGTTCTTGAAAATTCCTAGCTAGGCTAATAGTTTAAAAATCGTTGATGAAATCGGCCAAGAATATTTGGTTTTATTATCAATTCTCTGTTTTTAAAGTGGAAATAGTAATTCATAAGTCATATTTAAAACCTATAAAATCCGAGATAAAATATTGACAACAAATTTAAATTATGTGTGGATAATTTATTAATAGAGGTCATAAAAAATATCTAAACGTCAAAAAGAAAATTTATTTGTGTTTGTTTGCGAACTCAGAAAATTTTAAATAATATACACTTTTTGTTTAAAAACGGAATATAATGTTTCTCAAATTCATAAACTCGCGCTTTATAAATATTGAGATCGAGCTGTGAATACTACAAACAGCCACTTTAACCACTTGATCTTGAACACAAATTTGGTTTATTTATGTTATACATTATATTGTTAAGATAATACGGTTGATATGAGATATGTGAGTCGAGGTCAGTCACTTCCCATTATCTTATTAACTGTTCCCAAATATCTTCATAATGGACTCTACTGTACATGTTAGTATTAAGCCCTAGAGACAGTACACAGGATTAGGATTAAAATGTATCATATCTGTAGACAATCAGTGCCGACTAAAGACATTTTGACGACCGGGGCTAACTTTTAAAAACCGCTATTCTCAACAAAGAAAAAATCGTTTATCCAACATCACTGACAGGAGCAAGTGGAATAAAGATAAATGTTACAAATTTTGTTTTTTCATTACGCGCATTCTAAAGTTTAAAACCCCAACTAATGTTTTTGGAATGACAAAGTGCATTAATCTTATTTCGAAACTCAGATTGGTCATTTCTACAAATTATTATACCCACAGATGGGACAAGTTTCAATTTATGTGGGACCTAACAGAATTTCACCGTTATTTTTTCCGGTTTACGGTTTTCGATTCAGCTCCGGTTCGAAGTCCTGGTTTAATGAAAGGTCTCGTGGAATAGACTATAGGTAGAAATTATTGAAATTCAATAAGGTTATTTTCGAATTGGTTCTGAAACATTGGTTAATAGAACATTTCAAATGTTCACAGGATAAATCTTCACCAGTTGAACGACTTTGCAGTCGGAGATTTTCACTACATCAGTCAGACGTCCAAACTTTTTGCGTCGTTTGGTGGTTTTATTAATTGTGTAATTCATGCTGGGTTGCAAGAAAACTGTTCAATAAATAGTTTATTGATTCTATAGTTACCGGTCCTACAAAGTTAGCGAACCACTAAAATTCAAACGGTTGCATGAAAAAAATATTGGAATCTTTAGCTAATGAATTGTTTACCTAGCAACAGTATCAGTACAATAACTGTCATTGTCATAAACGTGTCTTTCGATAAGAAATTATTGTTGAAAATGGATAAGAGAAATAGGAGCCGAAATTTTACCGAAAGGATATTATTCAAAAAATTTTAAGTGTAATAGAGAACAAGAAAACTGACGGCACGACAAATAAAAGTAAATTGGAAGTTTGGGCAGATATTTGTAAAAGTTTTAATTCTCAACAAGAATCCGGTATAAGAACTGTTGAACAGTTAAAAAACTTCGTTCTTTTTTCAAAATCTGGCCCCACTATATGCAGAATACACATGAACGTATTTTTGCTAAATCTAAATCGTAATTTGAAATCAATGTTGTCGAAACTTTCTAGGGGATTTGATCTATCACGAAATATTCGTGGTCTTGGAAGAAGTTCTAATATTTCCAAAATCATTTCTTCATAGGAAGAAGATGACGATGACATAGTTATACCAAAATGAATTTAAAATATATTGTGGTATGATAAATGCATACGAGTATATAGTATATACGATTATTTACTTACCTTTTAATTAGTACTTATTGAATTTAAAACTTAAAATTTTCACCAATTATTTGTTCATGCAATGTCGACATTTAACGTCAAAATCAATTTATTGAACCGTTAAATATTTATCGGCCGGAAATCAGCCCTATAAGTTATAAGACTGTTTAGTGAATCTTTAAAATTATATGATGTTCATGCAACGATTTTTCGAAACTTGACGAACCGTTAGTTGCTAACGAACTGATAAATAGTTTCATGCAACCCACCATCAGTGGTTAATTTTTAGCAACTGGTTAAAAATTGTATCCAATTGTTTGTTATATTATGTCAACATTTAACACTTAATTGGTTAAATTTTTAACCAGTTGCTAAAAATTAACTACTGAGTTACGGAATCTGATCAGATAGCCACTGACACCACTCTTAGCTTCACAAATTTCTGTTCAGTATGAACAAAAATCGGCTGACGAAGTTATAATTTGCGCATATCGCTTTCGAACATTCTTCTTTTTATACCCTGGCGCTTAGACCGTCATCCTTTTTAGATGATCTTGTCTTACAATTTTTGAGGCCTGTATCTTAGGATTGTTACCGTTTTGCCTCCTTTACACATACCATTTAAAAGCGCCCACCTTCAGTCTATAAGTAACAATTTTAACCAAATTTTGCTAGAAAATGGACATTATCCTTTTTCCCCTCATTCTTAAATTTACTTTAAATTTTTTATTTAAAAAAATAAGAACGTACTCTCCTCGTTGTACCACCCTTTACGTATCTACCGCCGGGGGCTATAGACCCCAAAAGCCCCCCTGTTACGCCGGCACTGGATACAATCTTATTGTTAGTGAGATATATAAATATTTTATTTTAATGAAATTTTGTAGACAATGTAGGCCTGTCCAACTTTATTGATTTTTTTATATGTTACGAAGAATTTAAAAACAGAAATTCCGTATTTTTTGTTTTCTTGAAATTATGCTTAATAACGCCTAAAATAATTATTAAAGTTTTGGCGCGAAAGTTGTGACGTTAGCGTCACTCCGTCATAAGTAGAGAGAACCGATATACGTTACCATTAATAATGGTAATATACAATAAATGTTGCAAGAATAAAAATATGTATCTATTAGAAACTGCGATCAAAAATCTTTAGAGCTAATGATAATAATTATATCATTTCAAAATATATATGTTTGATTTACTTACATCAGTAGGTATGGGAGTAGTATTAAATGATAATTTATGAAAAACTTTCAAAGTACATATTATACATAAAAAAAATCAGGTAAGTAAAATTAATAATTTTTGCTCGTTTTCATAATCAAATTAATCATTCGCATTAATTAATGTGACTTACTTTCTTTAATATAATATTGAAGGTTATTATACTCACCAAGTGACATTATTATAATTAAAATAGTATTTAAATTTATAATTAAATACAACAATGTCAGTATTGATTACAATAATCAAAGCGTAGTTCATAATAAAAAGTAATCCAACATTTACATTCCTATTTACTAAATGATTACAACAATGACAAAGCATGAATTATAATATAATATAATTTTATTTAATAAGTAAATTTTCTTTTGATCTTAATAAAAAATTATTCGGATATATTAAATCTGTGTAAGTTAGAGTATGTGTAAAGCCAATCGCGAATTTATGAGCAAAATATGCATGGTCCACTGTATAGTGACATTCTCACAGGGTAACTGGACGCTGACGTCACAACATGGCGATCACTTTACGCTAAAAACTTTAATTACATTATTATAGGTATAAAAATACAAAATATGTAGCAATTTTTATTTCGTTTTCATTTATTTATATTTAAAATTCATATGCGACATGTAATTTCTAAAAAGTCGAAGACTCGGACGGGCCCATTGTGTCATTCGCTCCGTAAATATATCCCATAACGTATATATCAAGTAACTGTCAACTTATATGAGTATACAAAACACAAAGCATAATTTATATGCAGTAAAAGATGACAGAACATATCCTCATTGAATGACAAGACAGTATTTATTTATAACGTTAGTCTTGATGTGAATTTGGCATGCTGTGCGTACGTTAGTTTTCATATTTAATAAGATACCATCTGGTGTGTAGTCTCGATTCTGACAATCGTAGGCGTTAACATTGTTTTACTGTTATAATTCATCTTCCTTGACGTATATTTACAACGCTACTTATCCTTTACAGACAATATGCGTTGAAAAACTTTTCATGTTCATGCATCACTCAGATTAGTACTCAACTGTAAAGTTATATAAGGTGTACAGGGAATTTATCAAAAAGCCCAGAATATTTTAATATACTGTAATCGTTGAATTTTCACCCCAAATCTGTAACCCCGACTCCACAAATGCGTTTACCAAATACCAAATATTCGTATACGAACAACGCAAGTATAGCTTATATTAACCTTCAAACTATAGGCGATATGCACATATTGAGTGTCAGCGCCTCTAACGGCTACATTGGCATTTTTGGTTACCTAATCAACTTTGACATTTCGAGAAAGTGATACAATTTACAATTTTATTTTGAGTTGTTGCTATTGTGTATGGATATTACACGTCATAGTATATTGAAATTAATAAAGAAAATATTTAAAATGCCATATATATGATGTGACAATCAAAAAAGTCAAAATACCAGCGAAGGTACTGTGGCAGAAAATATAATTTTTCTTATAATATGTGTGATTTCTGTAAACCATTTTATCATATTTAAATTTATATTTTAATTTATAATATTAGTTAAATGTTACAAGATGCACAATACTTGGAAATTGAGATTAAAAAGTTGGAAAATTTGAATGATTGGAAAGAAGAATATTTCTACATATCACGTTATCAGTGTATGATGTTAGCATCTTTCTTTTATATTCGCAATAAATGAAGATTTTTTATTGAAAATATACCAGGCTCTAAGTGGAATCAGTTGCACAAGCTCGGAAAAGAAAATACACGAAAAATACGAACCATGTGAATTTCTATCTTCAACATTAACATTACATGTACAAAATCTATAATAAATAGACGAATTATATCAAATATAGACTTCTATTTCAAACAAGTATTATACAATTTTAAGACAATTGTCTGCTTCTTGTATTATATCTTGTTCAAATATTAACTTAAGAAACACATTTTTATATAATTCATTATTGCAATCAGACGACCATTGTTGGAATTTTATTCACACGATAAATATCTTTTACAATGAGAAAATTTGTATACCTAAAAGAATTTTTCATATTAGTAGAAGATATCTGATGAATAGTTATTTTGTTATACATCTGTTCCTCATATAATCTTCTATGAAATTTATAAAATTTGATACTTCAATCGGTAATTTTGTAAGAATTATTACATCCCCCATTGCATCACATAATATTTGACGTCCTATCATTCGCATTCATTGCAAATATTTTATAAAATAGAAATTGCAAAATTATTCTGACATAAAACATAACCTTGCTATGTTTCAATGAGTAACCATTTTTGTCATTTTTGTCCGCTGTCAGCGCTGACTACTTTTGTGCACACCGCCTATTATTCAAACGTCAAACAGATGATCTGTCATGTTTAAATTACCCGTACATACCGTTGGTATTGGATGTACCGATGTTATTGCTTTACGGCCATTCATTGGTTCGGCGTAATTTTACGTCATACACGGCGGTAATTTACATATTAAAATTTCATTAATTTTTTTCCGGCCAAATAATGAAAATTTTTCCAAAAGTAAAAGTATGGGTAGCAAGTTTTTATCGTTTCTTTAAAAATATTAAATAAAAAAAATGGCACACAAGTAGCCCATTGTATAGATGCCTAAGGTCACTTTGCAAATATTTTCCGATTTTTGTTGACTAAATACGAATATTCAGCGTCAAGGAAATGTGTGGATAGATGGTTTCTAGCAAACGTTCGTACATAAAATTCACCAACAAATAATCGTCGAATTAACGAATATTCATCTACGTACGTGTAGAGCTGGGGTAAGACAGTTACTAAGTCTCAGCAACATTGATTGTAATTGTAACTAATAAAAAAAATGTAACCTCTGTCATTACATTTTTCATTCAGTGTTTGCTAAGAGTTAGGCTCAATTCTACCACCTTTAGTTAAAATGACAGTTTATTAACCCCATTGTTTAAAAATTAAACTGAAGGTTAGAAGCGATGCAGACAACAGTTTTACTTTCAGTTAGCACTAACTAAAGATTGTAGGATCAATTTTGCATCATAACCGTTGGTTATTACTATCACTTTAGCTAAAGCTGGTAGGAGCGGGCCTTAGTAATTTTGTTACAAAATTGGAGTGAATATGAACTAAATAATAAATCATTTAATATAACTTTCGATTAAATGAACAATACCTATGGTTTCTATTAGTTCACTTACTACTGTATATTTGGCATTTGTCTCCTGATTCATCTTATATTACTATATAGGTATAAAATGACTTACCTGAAGATAGAGGACAATTTTACACATGGCTTCCCCCATGAACCAAGTTTCAGTGACATCCCAAAGAACAGTGGGCGGTAGACAAAACAATATGACCATAAAGTCCGCTACGGCCAAATTGACAATGAAATAGTTGGTAACTGTTCGCATACTGTGATTTCTGTACACTGCCACACATACCAGTGCGTTGCCCACTAAACCAATTATAAATACCTGGGAAAAGATATCCAATCTAAATTAAAACTATCGATCTTTACACATAAATTTAGTTTTATCAGTTTGGTTTATGCAATGAATCTTGATTTATGATTTTGTTATAAATATAGGGTGCTGCAAAACAACCTCCCTATTTTTAATACGGCATTGAGATGCGAGTGGGACGGTGTTTTTTGTGGCAGGTGGATAAGAAGTTTCTGTTCAAAAAATCAATCGTAAACATAATGTGGACGAACTAACAACGCGCGTTTAATACTCGGTTCCAAATACCCCACGCCAAGCAGTTTTGGTTAAGAAGTTGGTAATTTTTTTTTTTAGAGAAACAGGACCAGGTTTGGAAAGTGTCTGGTTTCAGCAGGATAACATCACGGCCCACACAACGTGAGCATCAATGCAGGTTTCGACAAAATGTTCTGCGAGCGTTTGATATCCTTGAGAGACAATAGGTGCGTTCAATGAAGTAAGCAAATCAAGCAAATGCTAGGTAAGCAAACGAGACTTGTTGCTTAGTACATTGAACGGTTTGTTACTTATAACCATAAACTGTCATCTACAACTGTCATTGAAGAAATTGTAACTTGTCAAATATAAGAATATAACATGTGTATCTCTCGTATCCCTTTTCTTGGTCTGCTAACTTATGGAAAATTAATTTACACATTTATTTGCAGATAGTGGGATTAATTTGGAAGAATCTATTTTTACTATAACAATATATTTCAAATTTAATAATGTTATAAACATCCATCACAAAACTCTCAATGCTTTTTTGACATGTGATTAAAAAACACACACCATATAAAGAAATAGAAACAGTTAAAGTTAACTTCACGTATGTATAATTTGTATTTCCCGCCATTATATTTGACACTTAGCAAGGCAAGCGACAAATTTGTAGCTTGGATTGCTTACAAGCAAATCAAGCAATTGCTAGAGTAGCGAAGTCGTTCAACAAATTTTACTTCCGGTTGCTTGTTTTACTGGGCTTATTGAACGCACCTAATATTCCCTGGCCCATGTGCTCGCCAGATTGGTCAATTGTACTTACATCTCGTGTTGGATATAAGATTTTTCTACTCCCGATGATTAATTTTGTACCTGTTCATTTTCACTGTCAAATATGTCAAGGAATACCGTTGAATATTGATAAATTATAAAAAAGAAGTTTACCCAATGTAATTTCGGCTACTTCAGATTTGCGCTGTTGCCAGTGCCATCTACTGAATGGTGTAAATGGAACAGAGCATAGGTACCATTTGCTAATCGAAGACGATTTTGCGTCCGAGCGACAGCGAAGGCTAGCAAATAAGTTCGAGAGTGGTCAAATGTACCTACATCTCGTGTTACATATAAGATCCACTACCGATGATTTATTTTTTACCTGTTCATTTTCATTGCCAGATATGTCAATGCTGTCAAGAAATACAATTGAATATTGATACATTAAAAAAAAGAATCTAAGTATTCCATGGAAGAAAAACGCTGTCATCTGTCACATATGTCACGTCAACGGTACGGTAACTTTTAAATGGAAATATTTATGAAATGAGGGCAATTTGGTAGAAATTAAATTCAAAATTATAAGAATGAATAAATGTTTGAAGTTGAATCTTCAAATTTGTCATCATCGACCAATAAGAATGACTTGGTTCTGATCCCGGGTTAATTCTAATTTCTCTCGCGTCGGCGAATGGACTATAGAGACAAAAAAATATTTTTCCTACTCTTGATAACGTAAGTGGGCTATTAGGACATTGTTTGTAGGGATGTATGTTTATTTTACTGTCAAGGTATCGGTTTCTATTAGCGACGGGATGTAAGTATTGTCTTTACTTGGATTAGATTAGAATATTTTAAGAAATAAACAGCCAAAATCACTCAATCCAAAAATAAGCATTAGCTTAATATTTTTTGTGACTCGGGAGGTATCGTGTTGACCATACCAGATTTTTTAATTCACCTTCAAAACTAGGGAAGTTGTTTAGCCACACCAGTATAAATAGGAAGTGGGGGATTTGTGCGAAATGTTTACAAAATAATTTTCAGTTACCTAATTAAAAATGATTAAGAAATCAATAAAAGTAAGAAAGGAGAAATATATTCTTTAAATATCACATATTCAAAAAAAGAACTAAAGTTGTTTTCGCTAAAAGCTCTTCATTTGTTCATAGCAACGGCCACTGTTTTATAGTATATACAGAAAGTATTATTAATTTATTAAATTTATATACTTACTAAAGAATGTAGACATACAAGAACCCATTCGTAAGACGTAGGAAATAGATGTTCATCAATCATGTTCAAATAATCTTCATCCGAAATACAATAATCATTGCTGCAATTCAGGTCAACACTAATATTATTACCCAACGAAATTTCTCTGTCAGATTCGTTATACAAACTATTGTTATCAATGCTACGTTTATGTACATTTTTCAAGTCATACTTTTTGTTATGTTTCATATTTAATCCTAACACTTCTTCCATCGTATCAGTTTGCAAGGGGAATTTTAAATCTGAGATGTCTTCACTAGAAACAGTTTCTGATATTTCTTCAGAATCTTTGTTATTGTTGATAGTGTTGTTATACACAAATTGACATTCTTTTAACGTAGATTTTGAATTGTTAAAATTTGCTAAACCTGAA
This sequence comes from Harpalus rubripes, assembly GCA_963082715.1. Lineage (NCBI taxonomy): Eukaryota > Metazoa > Arthropoda > Insecta > Coleoptera > Carabidae > Harpalus > Harpalus rubripes. The sequence goes on from OY720457.1 coordinate 4,388,866, forward strand.
TGACACATCTCGGCTTGGATGAATTTTAAAAAGCATATATAATATATGATATAAAATATTATATCATGCCTTACAAATAACATATTGAAAGATTCATTGATACTGTAAATTTAGCCGGTTGCACAAAGTGCTAATACTTTATAATTGTATCCTTTTATGTCCATTTTTATGTTCTGCGATGTTGAATCACTTTCGGTCACTCTTCTTTCTGAAACAAAACAAATATTATTAGTATAAAGAGTTTACACGAGAATCCATGACAAAGGCGTTTTTCTTTAATATTATTTACTTCATAAAATGTTATTGGTTGGTTTATACATAGAATAGGGGATTCCACCATTTTTTAAATATAATTTCATCTGAATGTATAAGTAAAACTAAGACTGTCGGTGAAAAAATTCCTATTAATACGCGAGTTATAGTCCTCCGAAATTTGAAAATATAGATGTGACGTCACGAATTTAAGTTTTTATATCAAACTGTTTTCTTCGTGGACCTAAATGTTCTTGAAAAATATGCGATTTCTAAATTATATTTATAAAAAATAAATGAATATTATTATACTGAACAAGTCTACATGATTTATAATTGGAAATGTATTTAAATTATTAAGTTTAATACAAAATATTTATATTCAAATAAAAACTGTTTGAGAATTGCACTACTGGACTAATAGCCACGCCTACGCTATTTGAATTTCTCTACTTCCATTGGTAGTAGGCTTCGCCTAACTAGGCATTCATTATATATTTATAGGCCGCCTTTGAGTCGCCAATTAAAATAATCTATATGGATTTCATATGAGTGACGAGCTGCTATAACAAAAATCCCCTTCCGAAGTATTTGAATTATGTCGTTTTATATCTTTATTAATATTTATTATTATTATTATTATTATTATTAAGTATAGGTATACTATCAATATTTTTTTCTAATTTCTCTTAAATAAATTACGCTGTAGTCTCCTACTAAAAACATAAAATTACAATCCTAAATAGTATGATGCCAATAGTTTTGAAATTACATCTTTGGTAAACGAATCAAATACATAATTTTTTTTCCAAATCGTCAAAATTAAAAATATCCAATTTCGGAGTCTTGTGGGAGGGCGGGGGGTTTCTCTAACTGTATAAATCCAGCTCTTAATATGTATAATTATTTTAGCAGAAGGTGATGGTAATTATATACAAAATTTGTTAATTATAAATAATATCATATTGAAGTGACACCTTCAAAATAAAATCAACTTGAGTGAACTTTGACTAATTAATTTTGGATCCATTATTGAGTTTTTATTTTTATTATTAGGTATTAATTCTGAAACATACGTATTCTAATAATTAAATTTTTCAAATTATTAAATAAGCATTTACAATTCAGTTTTTTAAAGATTAAAATAAATAGGTACGTATACTTATAAATATAAAAAATAAAATTAAATAAATAAATATATCATCACGGCATATTACCCATTGCTGGGTGTACCAAACTGCTTTCTACACAGATCTCGGTAATGATGATATATTTGCAATGTGCGGGAGTTTACCAAGCGTTATCTCACGGGCACTCATTGTTGCCGTGGAGATTGTACCACAGCAGTCAATTTATTATTTATCAATATAACCCCTCTGACATCAATTTACTTATTACAACGTTTTAGTAACAATTCAATACCCCAAAAAAATATTCCTTTGGTTTGTTTTCAAAATGTGCCCAAACTGAAGCCTTCACTGCTTCGTCGTCACTGAAATGGCGCCCTCGAAGGTCCTTTTTCAAATTTCCAATCAGATAGTAGTCTATGGGGGCCATATCTGGACTATAAGGAGGATGATCAATTTGTTCAAAACCGCAGTCACGAATCGCAGCTTGCGCAATTGCAGCAGTGTGTACGGCTGCATTGTCATGCAGCAAACGCACGCCTCTGGTTAGTTTACCACGTCTTATTTCCCGAATATTTTGTCGCTATTTATGCAGATGTGCTGCATAAGATGCCCCATTGACAGTCGTGTTCTTTAAAGTCTATAAAAAGTATACCCTCACAATCCCAAAAAAATCGTAGCCATCATCTTTTTTGTCGACTGGCAGACCCTAAACTTTCTTGGCGATGTTTCTCCTTTTCGTCTCCATTCCATCGACTCCCTTTTGGATAAAGGATCAATAGTTTCATCTCCTGTGACAATTGTCTTCAACAGACCTGAACAACATATTTACTTGCTTTATTACGTTGATCATTTTGAAACGAAGTATATGTACAATCCATAGTATCTTGGAATAATAAAAGATCAAAACTCTATTGAAAATAATGAAATAATTATTTTATTTATAAAATTAATGTTTCTTCTCTCAGATGGCTAATAATAAAATTTACGACATTGGTGTGATTGCAATAATTGTCATAGAAGTATTTATAGACTTCAGTTAGAATTTTACGGAATAAGCACGTTCAGGAATTTACAAATAAGTCAAGTATGTGGAACAAATATTTGCTTTCACAGTTCATAAAAACGTTTGAAATTGAACAACAGTAGATTCTCTTTTAACTGGTATAAACGCTATATAGCATATTTTCGTCTCAGCACCTAATAAAAAAATCTGATGTGGACACCACACCACACGACTTCCTTGTACGCAAGATGAACATGAAATATAGACTCATTTATAAAATTGTACGTTTAACATTAATTTTTTTTTTAAAGTCTAGTGTCCTAATCCGTAGCAAGGTTTATTACAAAAATTAAAAATTTGATGTGGCCAGCAAATTACCTTCCGTCAGTTCTATGTATTTTGTACAAATTTCATATAGAAAGTTCCTTGCTAAAGATTATATTTCTTGTACTTTACCTTCCGGCAGTTGCATGTATTTTATGCAAATTCCATACAGAAAATTTATAGCAAAAGATCCTATATTTCCAGTAAAATTATAAGACAAACACACTGTCAATTTCAATTGACACTGACATCTTTCAATCAAAATTTTCTTAATATAGTAGCTGTTTCCATAGCTATGGCTACTTTATGAAATTTAATTTCTTTATAATTTTTTAACTCTATATCCTTTTAATATTAAGTATAAAATGTAGTCAAATCGTATAGAGAATAAAATATTATTTAATATTTATAATAACATTAAATGTGAAAAAATGATATTTAACATAGTTTTTTCAAGAAAAACTGTTAAAATCTTCAAATGAAGGTACTTCCGGTTGTCCAATTCTAACCAAAATCTAATCAGCTCTTCACATGGATGTAACGAAGAGAAATACGAAAGAATTATAATTTTTAGAATTGTAGTTATCGTAGACGAAAATTTTGTTACATACACACACACAGACACACATACATACACACGCACACACACACACAAAAACACACACACACACACACACACACACACACACAAACACAAACACAAACACAAACACACACAAACACATACATACAGACATCATCGTAAAAATAGAAAAATCGTATTGGAGGGACCCTAACACGTGCTAATTCATCAAAAACTCACCACCGAATTTTTTGACCAAAGACAATACCTTCCTTAAGGTGACGGAAGGTAAAAAGATATAATTTTTAAATTTACATATCTCGCTTATACAAAAGACTAATGTAATAATATTGGATGTGCTAAACGCAAAATTTAATTCTCTAAAACTATTATTTAAAGCATTTATTTCTAAAATCAAAATAAAACCATTTTATTCAAGAAAAACTGTTAATAACTTCAGGTAATATGTCACTTCCGGTTAGCCTATTTTAACCAAAATCTACTCTGTTATTCCCATTGACATAAAAGGCTTATATACCAAATTTGAAAAGTTTGGATTATATTTTAAAATAGTTTTCCATTAAAATCTATTATAGGCTTCAAGTAAAGTACCACTACTGTAATGACTAAAAAAAGAGGTACACAACTAGATTTCTTGATAGTCCTAAATACATTTTTTTTTATTTATGCGAGATACGTACCTACGTACGTTCGTACGTACAGACGTCACGACGGAATTAGTCAAAATGTATTCAGGGATGGTCAAAATGGATATTTCCGTTGAAATCTGAAAACCGAAATTTTTCGCGATTACAATACTTCCTTTACTATATACAAGGAAGTAAAAACATTGAAACTGCATTATGCTTAAGACAGTATTTCCCAAACTTTATTTCGTCGCGTCCCTTCAGGCACCAAAAATTCTTGGCATCCCTCTTCAGGCTTCAAAATATCTTTACGGCTCCCTTAACTCTGCCCATTTCTAGTTTTTGAACCGGAAATAATTAATTAATTAATTTCCTTTCGCGCCCCCTTGGAAAATTGCGCACCCCGCAGTTTGGGAAACTTAAGATAAATCGTGGGAATGATATCCTTCAAGTAATAAAATATCTTGTTTTCTAATATTACTCGTTTTTTACTTTTTAATAAAGTTTAAATTTTATAATTGATTTTACCTTCCGTCACCTATGGCTGGAAGGACGGTATTGTCAAACTTTAGAAACATTTTATTATATAAAATAAATATTTTCAAACAAACTTTAGAACTACGTTTTCGACAGAAACCCAAATACTTCAAAATGAAATATATTTATTGTATCCCACTACAAATATTTACTTTCAAATGTGAACATAGAACTTTTATTTAAACCTAACAAAATTTATTATAAACTACACAAGTTAGTGGAGTGACTAACGACCGATTTTTCACATGGAAAACTAATGCTGTAATCAATTGTTATTTACCGGAAACTTGGAATGGAACAAATGGTATGTGTAATGTCAATGTCATAATGAAAATTACAATTCCATTAGAATTTGACTAGTAATTGGGATGCATGAAAGCTAATCTCTCGGATGTATTTGCCTCAATATTATTTCATTACTTACTGGGTTGATGCATAAATTCATAGCGTTTTTTGGTTTCTAGGGCAAAAGTGCATTAGGAAACAATTTGTTAGGTTAAATTGTATAATGGTGTCCTAAACTCTATTTTTACCTCCGTCATACCTTTTGGTAAGGAATGTATTGTTTTTGGTCAAAATATTCGATGGTAAATTTTTTAATGAATAAGTACGTTTTAGAGTCCCTAGAAACCGTTTTTACTAATTTTGCGATGATGTCTGTATGTCTGTGTGTATGTGTGCATGTGTGCATGTGTGCATGTGTGTATGTATGTATGTGTGTGTGTGTGTGCGTGCGTGGGTGCGCGCGTGCTTACGTGCGTGCGTGCGTGCGTGTGTGTGTGTGTGTGTGTGTGTGTGTGTGTGCGCGTGTGTGTGTGTGTGACAATTTTTTCTCCGTCGATAACTCCAACACTACATTTCTAAAAATTATAATTCTTTCGAATCCTGTTCGTTACGTCCATATGAAGAGCTGATTAGATTTTTAAGATTTTAACAGTTTTTCTTGAAAAAACATTAAATATCATTTATTAATATCAAATATTAATAGTTATTTGTATATCAAGGCCGCGAAATCACTCTTTATCGTACTGAGAGAAACATTGTCGCCGAGGCCGCTTGCAATTCTCAAGTGTCAAAGTGATTGTTTACCTAATTTCGCGACCGCTACCATGACAACGGTCGCGAAATCCAATTTCGCGGCCTGTATTGCGGCTGCGAAATGCTTATTTCGCGTCCGGTTGCACAAAAAGAATATTTTATTCTCTATAGATTTGATTACATTTTCTACTTCATATTCAATGAATATTGTGTTAAAAAATTATAAAGAAATTAAATTTCATAAAGCAGCCAGCTATGCAACTACACTGGAAACAGCTAATATACATAAAAAAATTCTGATAGACAGATGTCAATGTTAAGTGTGATTGACATAGTATGTTTGTTATAATTTTACTGCAAATATGGAATCAATTCTAAGAAACTTTCTGTATGGTCTTGTACAAAATACATAGAACTGAGGGAAGGTAAATTGGAAATATAGAATCTTTCGCAAGAAACTGTGTATGGAATTTGTATAAAATAAAATGTGTTGGCCACATCAGATTTTTTTATTATTTTAAATGAAAGTTCGTTTAATTTTGAAGCAATTCGTAATATTAAAAAGTTATTATTGTTTTTAGTGTAACTGGATTTGCTTTTTAACGAAACCTATAAGCTCTCTTTTTGGCACCAGTTTCTATAATAGGCTGCGCAAGAAAGATAACAATAGTGTGACGTGAAAGATGCTTAAAATCTCAAATATTCCAAAAATTAATAAATACCTACTTTCAATATAACTAACATTGTCCTCAATTATAATCTTAGAATTTGTAAATTTGTGTGTGAGTGTGAAGTATAAAAAAACGAGCATTTCCGACATATCTTTTTATTTGAGATTAACATAGGAGTTAAGGTATCTGATCTCGCTAGAAAAATTTATGCCGTTTACGGAGAGAACGCCATTGGGGAAAGTACAGAACGTAAAAATAGATTTCTCGTTTCAAGGAGGGCTATTTTGCCTTCACTTCCAGATCATTGGGAGGCAATCGTAAATAACGGAGAATATATTTTTGATTAGTTCATATATTTTTTTATGAATCCTTCAGCACACACACGTTCCTTGTTTATTTTGAATCACTTATTATCAAAATTAAAAAATGTTAACATTGGTTGTTCTTACATCAATAAGTCAGAGTATATTGGTTAAATATAAATGTAAAAAAAATTAAAACTATATTTTCAAACTGAAAGCATCATAAAGTCTATAATTGTCAAACGTATTTACATATAATCTTTACTGAAAATCTGTTTAAATAACATTGCTATTTTAACAATAAAGGTGCTTTCACAAATGAAAATTAGGTTTATGATTTTTGTTTAGGTTTAAGTAAGTCATTCATAAATGTAAGTTTAAATTACCTGAAAATTTGTTTTGTTATGTACAGACCTTTATGTAAATGATTCAAAAACAATACTCAACAAGACACCTGTACGCCGTGAAACTTTCATTCGCTTGGCATAATTGGTTATATTTCAGCAATTAAGTTATAACAGTCTCCATATTGTTCTTGCATTTGTATAAAAAGCCGAATCCACCAAGTGGATACTAAATAAAGATGGGTGTATATATCTATATCATTTCAGACTTGTTCTCATTGGTGAAGTTTGTGACGTCAAACTAAATCATAAACCTAAAGTTTGGACCTTGCAATGTTTACCTTTTTGATTTGGATTTAGAGACACTAAATTCTGAAGTGTGAATGGAGTCATTACATATTATGAGACCAAAGTCTTTAAATCTGAAGTATAAACCATAAATGTAAACCTAATTTTCATTTGTGAATGCACTTTAAGATTTTTAGATTTTTATAATGATAAGAAATATACAAAATAAATATCTAGGTAAGCTATAAAATCTAATGATTTTTTTTTGACAAAATCTTACAAATCAGTTCACAGAATGTTGTAGGTTATGGCTATTTTAAGATTATTATTGATTCCAATTAATCATAAAAGTAAATATAGCAGGATGAATTCATTATTATGCATGTTCTTCTTCTTGTTTGCGTTTATTCCTGCGTCCGTATATTAGCATACCCGTCTCCACTGACTTACTTATTAAGTATAATTATTGTGACTCGCATTGTTGACTTTACAAATCACTAGACTGCTTCGTCTTGCATTAACTAGAACTGGGAGGACGCATTTCCTCCTTCACATTAATGGGATGGCATGTTGACTAATCCTAATTTCTCTTTACTCCCTTAATACGGTTTCGTGTAAATCTGAAGATGAGAAAATTGTTTTCGAAATAACTTTTTTTGACGACCACTTCAGAGAATAATAGATATCGCGACGGTGAATGCATGAAACCAATTAACATAATTTTAAAATTAACGTAGAAACTGATATAACACTGAAATATGAATTATGTCGAAATTAATGTAAAGGCAATAACTGCAATCTGCTAAAACTGTGTTTGACTGTTGTATACTCGTGATAGCAACCACGTACGAGGGTAGCGCTGAAAATATTTATTGTTTTTCAAAATATTCTCCATTCAGAGTAATAAACTTGTGCATTCTTTGAAACCACTTTTTAAAACATTCGAAAAATTTATTTTTTGAAAGGTTCTCAAAAATTCTGAAATTCTGTAACTGTATCGCATCATTTTTTTAACAGTTGGAAACAAAAAAAAAATAGCACGGCACCAGATCTGGGCTATACTGAGGAAGAGTAACCATTTGAACTCCCGAATCTTTCAAAAAATCCAATGTTCTGGCAGCAGTGAACTAAATGCTCCGAAAACCGGTCCTTTGGCGACCTGTTTGTAATTTTGCAAACATCTGTGGTAAAGCCACTTCGTAGTATCATTCAGAATTAACAGTTCTGCGATCTTCAAGTGGAATAACAGCAACAGGACCACTTAGGCGAAAAAAAAACAGCATTCATTTTCTTTTTGACGTTTTTGCCATGAATTACTTTTGTGGGCAAGTCTTCATTTTCGAATACCCAAACACTAGACTGCTGTTTAGTTTCAGGGTCGTAACTGTATACCCAAGATTCGTTACCTATTACAATGTATGCCGCTTGCTTGGAAGCTCCTCCATCAAATTTTCGCAACATAAATTTACACCAGTCTACTCGATCCTGTTTTTGACTTTCTAATAGCAAATGCGGTATCCAACGGCTTGCTAGCTTTCTTACCCCAAGATGTTTATGCATAATGGTATTCACCGCCGAGGATCCAATCTTCACTTCCTCCTGAATCTCCCTATAAGTAATATTTCGATTGGACTGAATCAAGCTTGCCACACGATCATTTTCTGTACAGGCAGCATTCGCAGATCTTCCAGGTCTTGCTTCGTTTTCTAGCAGTTCTTGCTCTCGTCGAAATTGGCGGAACCAATGACTAAAAGCGAATAATGAAGGGGCAGCATCGCCAAAAGCTGCTATCAAATTTTAATGGCTTTGCTGGGATCATTACTCTCTTTTATAGTCATAGAAAATCAAGGCTCTAAAGGCAGTTCGCGGAATGCTCATTTTAACTAAATTAAAAATCCAAACTACTCTTACAAAATTAACTACGTTTCACAAGAAAATCGGAACGTTTGACAATTGTGGGTAACGAATGTCAACTAATGCGACATTCAATTTTTGCAATTGTTTCTAGCCAATAGTGCGCGAGCAGACACGTGACTCGAGCGACCTAGAAGTACTTTTAATCAGCTGATTTGTGTGCGCATGTCACTTTGACAAGAATAATGTCACTTTGACAAAACCAATGTTTTGATTTATTTTGATTTTGATCTGCTAAAATGTTAATATTATACAATTTTCAGGCAGTAAAACACACGAAATTAAAAATAATAACTTTTTAACAGTTCAAAATTTAATTAATCAAAACATTGGTCTTGTCAAAGTGACATTGTTCTTGTCAAAGTGACACGCGCACACATATCAGCTGATTCCATGCAATTCAAGGTTGCTTGAGTCACGAGTCTGCTCGCGCCCTATTGAGCTGCCATGGCCTCCTACTAAATATGCGCTGTTTTTGATATCGGGTTTTGTATTACTGTACTTTCCTTGTAGCTTAAATAACTATTTTTTCGTTTAATTTTAAGATTAAGCATAATTTTTAATTTTATTATCCTATATGTTTTATTGTTATTTTATGCTGTTATTTGTCTTCTTCGTCTTTACCTAATACTCAGAGTCGCTAATTACAGTTTAGAAATTTTTAGCCATCCATTGATAAAGCGTAACAAAATTGGGTGTTGCAAAAATAAATAAATACCGACATTTCTTTAGTTTATTAGCAAAAATAGCATCGTTTATTTTTTTAAGTTACTTTTGTGATATATTTTTTCACAACTCTGTATCTACATATTCTTTAGCAAAATAAACTTTCGAAGTTTTCATGTAATATTATACACATTCATAAATTCTGCTTTATAGTGAAAATTTACGACTCGACCATATATTTTTTAAATATTACAATATCTTCACACAATGTGGGTTTGAAATATAGTACAGAGTGCCCATTTTAAAAGTTCCCGCCTTAAAATTCATGAATAGGCAATCCATGATACATTTCATAAGTGACTTGGTTTTTAAAATTTTATTTTGCCCTTATACTTAATGCGATTATTCGATTTTAGGCCCGGTATTTTCACTTCCGAATAAAGTTTCGAATAAGTATTCGTTAAATAAATTTATTCTATATATTTATCCAACGAATAATTCCATTACGTCTTTTCACACATTTTACACAAACAAATAGCTATATGTCGAATAACTTTAACGATCGTGAATTGGTAGCATTGCAGAGTGAATTTGTGTCAGTAGAGAAGGATGGAGTTTGGCGTAGCCACGTTAAGCAGATAAGGATGAAATGTGTCAACTACTTTTGAATCCGTAGTTGTCAAAATTTTGTTTGACATCTTTAATGTCAATGTGATCTATATTATGCATTTTTAACCCCGGGAGACTGTATTTAACAAGTGTACCATCTAATTCAGCACTCATATGCGGTAAGCGGGATATGTATATTGTAAAATTGTTCTTGTACTTTTTGTATATTTGTTTCAGTTCAAAGTAAATGTTTGTCAATGTATTCAACAAAAGTATCCAAAATTCGAAAATATGTTGCCAGCGTCAAATGACAGGATCTTTATAATGATTTACCTATTTACTGGTTTAGATCAAATGTGATCCCCAATATGTGATCCTAAATTGTTTTCATAATCGGAACCTGTCAAAAATTATATCATTTATGTGGTTATGTTGCTGTTTGATGGTGTGTGATCGATTTCTCACGTTATTTATTAATTCATAGTTGAAAATATCATCATAATATTTAATATATCCATTTTGTTCATAAATCTGCACTATGTGGAAATGTAATGAACTTACGAATAAACGGTTATTCGCTACCCAAGTACCGAATAATTTATCTTGCGAATAACAGATGTTATTCTTTCGAATAAATTTATTTGCAAGTGAAAAGACGACAAAAATATTTATCCGAAGGATAAATTTATCTAAACCTTTATTCGCAAGTGAAAATACCGGCCCTAATAGTACTAATATTTAGCCAGTGGCTTACGAAATGCATTGTGTTTTGCCTATTCTTAAAATTTCAGGCGGGAATATATAAAATGGGCACCCTGTATTTTGTGAGTTTTCAAGAATTACGAGCATTAGTCAATTTATATGGCTAAAATGCATCAAATTATTTTCTATGTAATTGTAGGAGTAAATTTATTATGTCTTTGTCCTTTGTCGTGCTGAAACGGATATTGGAAATAAAATTTATTCAGCTGGATTAAATTCGAATATAATGAAAGGTTAAATTAAATACACAAAGCAAAGAATTAATATTATTCTTTAATTTCAGTGATAGAAAAGATAGAAATCATTGGAGGTGTTTGAATTTAAACTAAACTTCGCATAGAAAAAAACGGGTCACTATTTTAATTAAATATGAATGTTAAAGCATAAGCTGTGTTAATTAATTTATTCACAATCATGTTTTAGAGGTTGGGAAATACGTCATTCCGAACTGTTATGATAATCTCTTGGGTTGGAAATAACAGATTTCATTTCCACCCCGCGGGTTGGAAATGTTTATGTAGAGGTTGCCTAGAAACATTATCATAGATCCCTTTAATAAAGTAGGCTAAACAAATTTTAATAAAGCTGTCAAAAATATTAATAAAATTAATGGCTGGTTTATGATGGATTTAATTTATAAATTTAGATTTACAAATTTAGATTTGAAATTTACGATTATCTTGCTGGTTTATAGTGAATTTAATTATATTAAATATGCCCAATCAACTTACGTGGTTTGACACAAATGGGATGACAGTTATATGATATTTATCATTTTTATCATAATCAATATGTATTGTTCTACAGATAATATTAATAATATATCCATATTTTCAGAATCCATTTGTCAAATCAAAATTAAAATGATTCAACTGTCACTTGAAACTGTCATTTTGCCCATCAAAATTATTGTTTGAAATACTGTGAAATGATTGGACACATTTACAAATTTACATTTAGAATATAAAATATGGTGATATTTTAAATGTAAATTCTAAATCATAAATTTTTTAAATTCATCATGAACCAGTAAAGGCCTATATGTACACTTTATATTTATAAATGTAAATTCGTAAATCTAAATTTGTAAATTAAATCCATCATAAACCAGCCATAAAGGTTTTAACTCATTAGTTTATTTTGAAAATTATTGATTTAGAAAGATGATTATGAATAATATGTTTTGGGCAGTTTTAATGAGTCTGCTGATTTGATTTGGGGGCAAAAGTTCGGGTCGCCCACTATTTACCTTCCGTCACCTTTAGGTAAAGAAGGTATTGTCTTTGGTCAAAAAATTCGGTGGTGAGTTTTTGATGAATAAGCACGTTTTAGGGTCCCCAGAATACGATTTTACTATTTTACGATGATGTCTATATATATATATATACAGGGTATTAATTAAAAAGCGGGCCATATGCGTTTAACATGGGATATCAGTTTTTTCATGTGCAAGAGTTCCCAATTTATTTTAGATAAAAATGTTGCAAATAAAAGTTGTAGATAGTTAAATTGTACGTCTAAATCACTAAACATATTTAATTTTGCTTATTTGTGGCGATAGCCATGGAATAAAAACAATGTTATGAAGAAATGCATTTATTTTGAACAGTCAGCAATTCGATTTTCAAATAAAAATTACATGTAATTATATTCTATACCTAAGCCGCTGAACATATTTTGTTTTCATAATCTAGATCTAAATCACTGCAGAGATTTTATTTCAATTTTATTTTGTAACCTGAAAAATCGAAATTTTGACAATTCAAACGATATGTATTTCTTTGTAATTTTGTTAAAATTCCATGGCTATCGCTAAAAATGAGCAATTTTTCTACAATTTCAAATTCGATTTTACACGTTACCAAACGTGCAAAATTAAATCTGTTTCGTGATTTAGGCGTACAGTTTAATTATCTACAACTTTTATTTGAAACTCTATTGCTTAAAATTAAATGGGAACTTTTGCGCAAGGAAAAACTGATTTCCCATGTTAAACGCCTATGGCCCGCTTTTTAATTAACACCCTGTATATATATATATATATATATATATATATATATATATATGTGTGTGTGTGTGTGTGTGTGTGTGACAAAAAAATTTAATGCGATAACTCTAATACTACAATTCTAAAAATTATAATTCTTTTGTATTCATCTTCGTTACATTCATATGAAGAGCTGATTAGATTTTGGTTATAATTGGTCAACCGGAAATACTCTCATTTGGAGATTTTAACAGTTTTTCTTGTAAAAACGATGTTAAGTATCATTTTTTCACATTTAATATTGAAGAATATTTTATTCTTTATACGATTTAAATTACTTCATATTAAATGGATATAGTTAAAAACTTATAAAGAAATTAAATATCAATAATAGCCAGCTATGCTATGACAGCTGCTATATTAAGAAAATTCTGATTGAAAGGTGTCAAGTGCAGTTGACAGTATGTCTGTGTTATAACTTTACTGGAAATATAGGATCTTTTGCTAGAAACTTTCTGTATGGAATTTGTATAAAATACATACAACTGCCATAAGGTAATGTACAAGAAATAGGATCTTTTGCAAGGAACTTTCTGTATGACATTTATACAAAACTGATGGAAGGTAATGTGCTGGCCACATCAGATGTTTTAAAATTAATACATACTACACCTTATTCATAAATAGTAGTAAATAGTTGTCTGTCCAATATTTTGACCCCCAATTTGAACATAGTAAATTATGAAACAACTATTATGTATTCATTATTTCGAATGCGTAAAATATTTCTCAAAACTTTTGTTACATATTTTAGTAACAAAGTTCAATAAATACTACTGCTGCTACTACTACAAGAATCTAGAAATGTAACGTTAAAGATTTAAATGTTAAGCTTAAAAAAGATCATTTACAAAGACTTTTGTGTAGTTTTTTCTTTGCTAGATACGAGTACAAAAAGTGTAGGGACAACGGATTTCAGGCATAATGGATGCCGCGACTTTCATTTTTTTATTATTTAATGGATCATTAGCCTTTAAAATGCAGAGTTAATTACTTGGAAATAATTCAAATAAAGTGAAAAATCATGTTCCAATTACTAAATGAGATGAAGTAAATATTAACAAATATTTGTAATGTTACAATATTTAAAGCAAAAAATCTGATGTGGACACCACACGACTTCCTTGTACGCAAGACCAATATCAAGATGAAAAATAGACCCAATTATAAAATTGCACGTGTTTGACGTAATTTAACATTCACATCTATTTTTTTTTGTTATTTTTTGTCCTAATCCATAGCAAGCTTCATTACAAAAACAAAAAGTATATAAGTTTTAAATTTACATATCTCGCTTATACAAAGGGCTAATTTAATAATACTTGATGTGCTAGACGCAGAATTTTATTCTCTAAAACTCTTATTTGAAGTATTTATTTCTAAAATCAAAATGAAATCATTTTATTCAAGAAAAACTGTTAAGAACTTCAGGTAATATATCACTTCCGGTTAGCCTGTTTTAACCAAAATCTGCTGTTATTCCAATTGATATAAAAGGCTTATATAGTAAATTTGAAAAGTTTAGGATTATATTTTAATATAGTTTTTTATTAAAATCTGTTATAGGCTTCAAATAAAGTACCATTTCTGGAATTTATGTAATGACCAAAAAGGGAGGTGCACAACTAGATGTTATAGAAATCCTAAATACAAAATTTCAACTTTCTACGGCTTACCGTTTTTGAGTTATGCGAGATACGTACGTACAGACGTCACGACGAAATTAGTCAGAATGGATTCAGGGATGGTCAAAATGGATATTTCCGTTGAAATCTCAAAACCGAAATTTTTCGCGATTACAATACTTCCTTTACTTCGTACAAGGAAGTAAAAACATAAATAATATCACAAACAACATTTATATAGAGTTGGAAATATTTCATAGACATAACCTTTATTTGTAATTACATTTTTGTTGCTAACTTTGTTAATAATAGATTTTTGCGATCGATCTTGGGGCGGTTTAGACCGAAAGATGATCATAACAAATGCAAGATATTTTTGATGGCAACTATGTCAATAACATTCTACGCGCGGATAATTTTCTTGCTGTCACCAAAAACATAATTAATTAGAAAATTATTTCAGCTATTTACTTGTTGATTACATGTACAATAACAATTATCCAGTTTTGTTTTTGATATTTCGTTGTCAACAACACGAATTGATGTCTCATTTTTTATTTTTTAATAATAATAATTTATTTGTTATTCTACATTAGTTAGTGAATACATAATTCATTATTATTTTTTTTTTCGTTCGACCAGTGAAAGTACAGATCGACTAACGGACAAGTTCTAGCTAATATTAAGACTAGTGTTTGTTTTTTATTATAG
This sequence comes from Harpalus rubripes, assembly GCA_963082715.1. Classification (NCBI taxonomy): domain Eukaryota; kingdom Metazoa; phylum Arthropoda; class Insecta; order Coleoptera; family Carabidae; genus Harpalus; species Harpalus rubripes. The sequence continues at coordinate 4,404,298 of OY720457.1, forward strand.
CTGCCTTCTCGGTGTATTTACTTGTAACCTACAGACGAAAATATGTTCTGAAGTACAAATTTTGTGAAAAACTTTTGTTTGGGAGTTAAAATAGTGTATGTTTGTTACTTTTATTGTCAATCTAATTTTCGTGGTATCAATTTTTAATATGTGAAGGTTTTCAGTGGATTAAATATTGAAATAATTGAAATTTTGTTCCAGTAAATATTCCTGGTAGCAGTGCTAGCTGATTTCCTGAGATGCTGAGATCTACTGTGCCTCTATTGGCCAAATTGGACTGATAGTAGGCGAGGTTGGTCTAATATTTATTACATTTTATATTATAATGGACCTTTTCAATTTAACGGCTATCTCTTTCTATCGCTGCAAATAGTAAGAAAATGGCGCGAACAACTGCCAGTTGGGCTGTCAAACGAAACGTCAAAAATATTAAAGTCATTAAAATACCTGTATTCTCAGTGAAAATTTGCATCATTAGACATTTTACCTTCAATAAAAGCTTTTATAACTTATTTCGATAAGATTTTTTAAAGTTATCCGAGATATTCACACATTTTACGTCTAAATGTTTTAGAATCAAACGTCATAGATCTCAGTTGTTCTTACTATGCGCAAATCCCCATTGCGCATATCTTCTATCTCTTTAAATTGGAAAGGTCCATTCTTATGCATTTTATTAATATTAGTTAACCTGTCAATAATAACATAGATAATAAAATTGATTATACAATAATAATAATAATAATAGTAATAATAATAATAATAATAATAATAATAATAATAATAATAATAATAATAATAATAATAATAATAATAATAATAATAATAATAATAATAATAATAATAATAATAATAATAATAATAATAATAATAATAATAATAATATTGAATTTCTTGCCTTGAAGTAGTTTGATCTAAGAATATTTTTACATCAAATTATTTTATATGCATTTCTTTATCTCTAAATCTATAGAAGATATAATAATGAATTTATATTTATCGAATAAAGAATTTAACGTTCTTTAATATAAGTATTTACATAAATTTTCGATAAATAATATTTAGATGATTTTTTTCTTGTAACTACTACTTCCGGTTGTCCAATTGTTACCAAAACTGACACGACTCTACCGATTATTGTTAGATTGAGGAATCCGTAGTTAAAAATGTCTTAAGTCTTATAGTATTTGAGAAATCGTGGATCCAACACCCACACACACATCCACACACACACACACACACACACACACACACACACACATCCACACACTCACATCCACACACACACACACACACACACACACACACACACACACACACACATATATATATATATACGGACATCATCGTAAAAATGTTGTAATCGAATTCTAGGGACCTTAAAACGTGCTTATTCACTAAAATCTGGATATGCGATTTTTAGCTGAATCCAATACCTCTCTTAACGAGAGGTAAAAATATTTACTTACTATGCATTTTTAATTACATTTATTATAGAAATCAGAGACGCAGTAAAGATATCTATATCATTTATAATTAAGTTTGTATTGCGACACATATTATAAATTGGCGACTTGCAAACCGTGGTACATGAATGTTAATATTTTCTAACAATGCAGGACAATCAATTTTAATTTGCAACATTTTTGCTAGAAACATGATTGAATGACAGGTTCGTCTTGTTTCGATTGACGTAAAATCAAAACGATCTAATAAGGTGCATTCACAAATGAAAATTAGGTTTATATGGTTTTTGTTTAGGTTTAAGTAAGTCATTCATAAATGTAAGTTTAAATTACCTGAAAATTAGTTTTGATATGTACAGACATCTATGTAAATGTTTAAAAAAACAAGATTAAAATATCGGTAGAGCAGTACTCAACAAGACACCGTGCGCCGTGAAACTGTCATTCGCTTGGCATTATTGGTTATATTGCAGCAATTAAGTTATGACAGTCTCCATGTTCTTCTCGCATTTGTTTAAAAAGCCAAATCCATCAAGTGGATGCTAAATAAAGATGGGTGTATATATCTATATCATTTCAGACTCGTTCTCATTGGTGAAGTTTGTGACGTCAAACTAAATCATAAACCTAAAGTTTGGACCTTGCAATGTTTAGCTTTATGATTTGGATTTAGAGACCCTAAATTCTGAAGTGTGAATGAAGTCATTACATTATATGCCGCCAGTCATTAAATCTAAAGTATAAACCATAAATGTAAACCTAATTTTCATTTGTGAACGTACCTTGAGAATTGAAAAATTATTCTTACTTTATATTTAATGGGTGTTTATGTGTTTTGTTTACGCTTTTGGTGTACTGAAAAATCCCAGCTACCGGGATCGGATCCATTTCCAAAATAAATAACCTAGCAGATTCCCTAGAACGAGCGAGAAATAATCGCAAAGAAAAAGAAAATAACACTGTTGAGTTACAAAAGAAAAACATTGATAGCACGTATTTTTCATTCTAAAAGCGGTAGCCGTTACAAATTCAATTAGAAAAACTGCTGCAAATGTTCTACGCTATTACCCACGCAAATCCAGAGCTCCAGAATAAACATTAGACGCTCGATTTGCAGAACAATATTGTCGAATTATCTCACCGATGGTGATGTTTTACATATTTCGCTATTTCTTTCTCCGTTCACACATTTCCATAAAAAGGAAATATTTCTCGGCTTTACGGATCGTAAATGGGATCCATTTATTAAGAAGAATATACGAAACAGGTGTTGCTGTACTGTGTACGGTATATCATAATTTTGTTCAAATCTCGTTTGTATTTCGGTAACAATTTGTTTCATAATTTATTGCATGCTCTAATAGTAATCTTCTTTATATTTATATTTTGCATAAAGTAAAAGGATTTATGAAAAATTCATAGACCACATTGAGATTTGAACCCAGGCACCATCCTATATCTAGTAGGATGGTCTAACGTAGGGGAGACCGATGTCAATTGTAACAGGTGTTATATGTAACAAGGGTAGGTAACAGGGCCATCTTTTCGAAGTAGATTAAAACGCGCATGCAGAGTGAAGCAGAACGAGTCATAGCTCTTTGGTATTTAGTGTAAGTAGATACGCGCAAATACGGCGTCTGTTTTTGACGAATGTCTATAAATCGACAAAAAAGTAAATACAGGTAGTGACACACATTGTTTCTAAAACACTATAAGTGCTCTGCTCGGAAATATTTCAAGTTAAGGATCAGTTTCCGAGTTATATCTGCTTTTCTTTTTCATTAAAAAACATTTCGAATTATTACCTAATAAATACAAAAAAGCAAATAATATCTTTTTTATATTTTGCGTTCATAGTGAAGTCATTTTTGATGAAAATTGGTATACTTATGTTTTTTGGTACGAGGAATTTACTGGTGAGGTCGTTGAAGGTGTACCGCACACCCATTTTTGGGTATGAGGATGGTGTGGTTTAAAAAAGGGAGGAAATTTTTTAAAAATTAAAAATTCTGAAAATTTGTGTTTAAGTAGTTTGAAGGGTGTAGATTTAAGATTTTAAAACCACAGGTCGATATCTCTTTTCGTGTCCGAGATATTCGGCCTCAAAACTTTGCTCAAAAATGCCCATTTTTGGGTCATATCCCAAAAATGGTCAATTATATACCGCTGGCGATATCACCATTAGATTCTACGAGCAAAATTACATAAGCATACCAATTTTCATAATTTTTGAACAACTATTACAATCTCCAGAAAGAAAAGTCTGAAAATGACCAAAAATCGCAAAAAATCTAAGGTGTACCCCTTGCGATTTTTTCAGTTTTTGACAATTTTAAGGAATGTTTAATAATTAATGTATCCGTTGGAATATTTTGATGAAAATAGGTATACGTATGTTTTTTGGTACGAGAAATTTACTGGTGAGGTCGTTGAAGGTGTACCGCACACCCATTTTTGGGTATGAAAATGGTGTGGTTTAAAAAAGGGTGGAAATTTTTAAAAAATTAAAATTCTGAAAATTTGTATTTAAGTAGATTGAAGGGTGTAGATTTAAGATTTTAAAACCACAGGTCGATATCTGTTTTCGTGTCCGAGATATTCGGCCTCAAAACTTTGCTCAAAAATGCCCATTTTTGGGTCATATCCCAAAAATGGTCAATTATACACCGCTCACGATATCAACATTAGATTCTACGAGCAAAATTACATAAGCATACCAATTTTCATAATTTTTGAACAACTATTACAATCTCCAGAAGGAAAAGTCTGAAAACGACCAAAAATCGCAAAAAATCTAAGGTGTACCCCTTGCGATTTTTTCAGTTTTTGACAATTTTAAGGAATGTTTAATAATTAATGTATTCGTTGGAATATTTTGATGAAAATAGGTATACTTATGTTTTTTGGTACGAGAAATTTACTGGTGAGGTCGTTGAAGGTGTACCGCACACCCATTTTTGGGTATGAAAATGGTGTGGTTTAAAAAAGGGTGGAAATTTTAAAAAAATTAAAAATTCTGAAAATTTGTATTTAAGTAGATTGAAGGGTGTAGATTTAAGATTTTAAAACCACAGGTCGATATCTCTTTTCGTGTCCGAGGTATTCGGCCTCAAAACTTTGCTCAAAAATGCCCATTTTTGGGTCATATCCCAAAAATGGTCAATTATACACCGCTGGCGATATCACCATTAGATTCTACGAGCAAAATTACATAAGCATACCAATTTTCATAATTTTTGAACAACTATTACAATCTCCAGAAAGAAAAGTCTGAAAATGACCAAAAATCGCAAAAAATCTAAGGTGTACCCCTTGCGATTTTTTCAGTTTTTGACAAATTTAAGGAATGTTTAATAATTAATGTATCCGTTGGATTATTTTGATGAAAATAGGTATACTTATGTTTTTTGGTACGAGAAATTTACTGGTGAGGTCGTTGAAGGTGTACCGCACACCCATTTTTGGGTATGAAAACGGTGTGAAAGGGTGGAAATTTTTAAAAAATTAAAATTCTGAAAATTTGTATTTAAGTAGTTTGAAGGGTGTAGATTTAAGATTTTAAAACCACAGGTCAATATCTCTTTTCGTGTCCGAGATATTCGGCCTCAAAACTTTGCTCAAAAATGCCCATTTTTGGGTCATATCCCAAAAATGGTCAATTATACACCGCTCACGATATCACCATTAGATTCTACGAGCAAAATTACATAAGCATACCAATTTTCATAATTTTTGAACAACTATTACAATCTCCAGAAAGAAAAGTCTGAAAATGACCAAAAATCGCAAAAAATCTAAGGTGTACCCCTTGCGATTTTTTCAGTTTTTGACAAATTTAAGGAATGTTTAATAATTAATGTATCCGTTGGATTATTTTGATGAAAATAGGTATACTTATGTTTTTTGGTACGAGAAATTTACTGGTGAGGTCGTTGAAGGTGTACCGCACACCCATTTTTGGGTATGAAAACGGTGTGAAAGGGTGGAAATTTTTAAAAAATTAAAATTCTGAAAATTTGTATTTAAGTAGTTTGAAGGGTGTAGATTTAAGATTTTAAAACCACAGGTCAATATCTCTTTTCGTGTCCGAGATATTCGGCCTCAAAACTTTGCTCAAAAATGCCCATTTTTGGGTCATATCCCAAAAATGGTCAATTATACACCGCTCACGATATCACCATTAGATTCTACGAGCAAAATTACATAAGCATACCAATTTTCATAATTTTTGAACAACTATTACAATCTCCAGAAGGAAAAGTCTGAAAATGATCAAAAATTGCAAAAAAATCTAAGGTGTTACCCCTTGCAATTTTTTCAGTTTTTGACAATTTTAAGGAATGTTTAATAATTAATGTATCCGTTGGAATATTTTGATGAAAATTGGTATACTTATGTTTTTTGGTACGAGAAATTTACTGGTGAAGTCGTTGAATGTGTACCGCACACCCATTTTTGGGTTTGAGGGTGGTGTGGTTTAAAAAAGGGTGGAAATTTTTTAAAAAATAAAATTCTGAAAATTTATATTTAAGTAGTTTGAAGAGTGTAGATTTAAGATTTTAAAACCACAGGTCGATATCTCTTTTCGTGTCCGAGATATTATTTTATTATTTTTTTTTTTATTTAGGGAAGATTATTTACATGAAAATGTACAAACGGTTGCAAATATAAACACAAATTGAGTAAGTAAATGTTATTGTAGAAGGCGCAAAATATAAAAAATAGTATAAAGAACTCATTTTATAAGACTTTCTTTCGCACTTGTCAAAAACATGTCTTATAAAACACGTTCTTTAATATACTATATAAGTGAAGCGGTGTCAGTTATAACACATGCCACGGTGTCGATTGTAACGAGTTTAATAATTAAGTATAGTATTGATCATGATAAAAATTACAAGAGAAACCACTATTATCGAAAACATTAAAGAAGAAGAGCAAAAAAAGGAAAAACAGTTCCGAATGTAACAGTCGCAGATTACTCTTCAGATGGCTCCGATGAGGAAACTTTCTGATATGTATTGGCCCATATTTTTTGAGCACAGGAGATTGATTACAGTGGCGAAAATGTAAAATCTGGACACAGGGCAAATTAAATTGTACGAACAAAGACCTATTTTATGTTTACCTAAACTGCAATTTCGTTAGCGACTAAAGGCATTGGTCAAAATGGTCCATATCACCAACAGGATATATATTTTGTTTGCTTTTAGTTGAGTCATCTGAATTTTGTATTTTCTGAGGTAATAAATAAATGTTAATTTTTTCAATAATTTCTTCTTTTATCTGTTATTTTATCTTATGACATTACTGTTAAAATTTGTTACAATTGACACTGGCCATGTTACTATTGACACCAGTTAGGTGTCAATTGTAACATTTGTAATGCCTGACTAAAAATCCTTATACTTTTATATTTGTCACATTTTCAAAAGCTTAAAATTCAAAATATTGTTCAGTAAGGTGGGTAGGTTCTCATATAGGTAATTTCAAAATTTCGAAATGTAACGTTAACTCGTGAAAAATAAAAATTTAAATTTTGTAACAATTGACACCGGTCTCCCCTACTAACCAAATGAGGTACAAAGATTACACTGAAGTCAGTGAATCTTTCACATGTCAGACCCTTTCTCGAGTAATATGTGACATGGGAAATATTCACTGAATTTAATAGGAATAGGATCTTGTAGCCCAGTTCTTTAGAGCATCCTATTAGACACAGGAGGGCCCTGGCTTAGAATCCCAGTGAGATCCATGAATTTTTCACAAATCCTTTTCGTTATTTATACTGTATTATAGTTCATGGTAACTAAGTTGCAGAAAATCACAGTTGAAAAACAGTATTTGATAGTTATTTATGCTACAAGCGATGTAGGTACTATTTACCGAGGAGGATTTTTTAACAAATAAGTTCGAGAGTGGTCAAATGTACCTACATCTCGTTTTGCATATAAGATTTCTTCCACTCCCGATGATTTATTTTTTACCTGTTCATTTTCACTACCAGATATGGCAAGCAATGCCGTTGAATATGGTTACATTAAATCTGATGTGGCCACCACATTACCTTCCATTATTGGGTAATTGTGAACACCTATGCCGTTTTCTTTTTATCAAGAAGATCAACTCTGAGTAGCACACATCTACTCTAATGCCCAGTTTTATAAAAGATGGATAAGTAAATTACTAGCAAAGTAAAATTTACTCTTTAAGTAAAATAGTTTATTCAAGAGATTTTCGTTTTATAAAGCAAGAATAAAAATACTAGCTAAGTAATCTACAGAATAAATTACTCAACGGATTTTCGAGGAAGTAAATTTTATTCTGTAGAATAAATTTGACACATCAACATTAATTAAATTAAATTCATTATAAATTTCATCTCTTGCATTATTTCCAATATATTTGCTTCGTCTATTTCTGTGTAATTTTTTCCCCGTTCCATGTTAATTGACACCTGACACTTTATGACACACTTTATTTTCTATTTTCACTTTTGGATTTATTTCGTGTCAGGAACATACAGAATACAATATTATTAAAACATTCTGCGGAACATTGCTTGGAATAGATCCTCTTCAGTTGGAGATCAACATTATCATCAGTAGTGGTTTTAAAGGATACCATCTAGTAATGTTATATCCTGGTTTTATCAATCTCTCTTATGCTCCAGTAGTGGAAGGATTAGCCGGTATAAGAAACCGTAGCCTGAGTGTACTACGGTATTCACACACTCTTCATGGAGACTCTTTTCCTTGTCCCCAGTTAAAATTGTAGTTGCAAATTCATAACAAAAAATTTTTTATTACCACTCTGGTCTATAGGTTCTTAATATAGTGAAAAACAATATTAAATGTATATAATTATAGAAAATATTAAAATATTTATATGCAAAAATCACAAAATAATGACAGATGTCATGTCTCTGTCGGTAAATCACAAGGATAAAATAATTACTCTGCAAGTAGTTATTTTACTCTGTAACTTGTTTTATAAAACAGACATTTTTATTTACTCGTCGATTAAATTTACTTTCAAAGTAATAACTCAGCAGTTTATTCGATGTTTATAAAACCGGGCATAAATCGTTCTTTTTAAAAGGGGATAAATGATCTTGTACTACTCATTTTCTTCGTCCCGGCCCCCGCGAAGCACCACCTTTGAAACAGGATCATATAGCGCGCGAGCAGAAACGTGACTCGAGCGACATTGACGTGCTTGGAATCAGCTGATTTGTGTGCGCATGTCATTTTGACAAGGACAATGTTACGGTGACAAACCATTGTTTTGATTTATTTTGATTTTTAACTGCTAAAATGTTATTATTTTTAATTTCATATGTTTTACTGCTTAAAAATTGTAAAATAATAACATTAAAGCAGTTCAAAATCAAAACATTGGTATTGTCAACGTGACATTGTTCTTGTCAAAATGACATGCGCACACAAATCAGCTGATTCCAAGCACGTCAAGGTCGCTCGAGTCACGTGTCTGCTCGCGCCCTATAGATCCTGAACTGATCCCGAATGTCAATGTCACGTCAATATGACTGACTGCTATGTATTTTATCTTTTTTGTAAGTATTTTATATTAAAATGACATCAATAGAAGAAATTAATTAGTTTGAGACGTTATATCATGTTTCATTACCATAAGGAATACATCCATATTTAAATACTCAAAGGTAAAACAATTTAATATGTCAAAATCAAATCACATACACAACAGACTATAACCACAAGCAAATTCAGCATATTATTATATTATAAATATAATGCTATATATCATTATGTTTTTATCTTTTACTTCTTGTTTAAAAAAAAAATGTACTGTTCTTTTTAGGAGTAGTTCAGTTCAGTTCAGTTCAGTTCAGTACAAGGCAAGATCAGTTCATTTTCCCCCTAAAAAGAAAGCGTTTCTAATCTAAACCACAGTCGAGAAATTTTACACATTAATTAAAATCATTATTTCCTTTAAAGTACGCTTCTTCAGACATTTAATACTGTACTATGTCCTTAAAGTCCTGTTTTACTGACAATATGCAAATCCTACAACGTAAAAGCTTCCGGATTCTGTGAAATAACATTCTAGACGGTGTAGAACAACTAATGCATTTAAAATCAAGTGTTCTTGTGCCAATTTTATGTTTTAAATTCAAGAAAAATAGTTTTGCACACACACACACAGGCGCGCGCGCGCGCGCGCACACTCACACACACACACACACACACACACACAATCGAATACGATTTGTTTACAAATAAGTTCGAGAGTGGTCAAATGTACCTACATCTCATTTTGCGTATAAGATTTTTTCCACTCCCGATGATTTATTTTTTACCTGTTCACCTTTTCACTACCAGATATGGCAAGGAATGCCGTTGAATATTGTTACATTAAAAAAATCTGATGTGGCCAGCACACTACCTTCCGCCATTTCTATGTATTTTATACAAATTCCATACAGACAGTTTCTTGCGAAAGATTCTATTTTTCTAGTACATTACCTTCCCTCAGTTCTATGTATTTTGTACAAATTCCGTACAGAAAGTTTCTTAGAATTGATTTTATATTTGCAGTAACACACAAACATACTGTCAATCGCACTTGACATTGACATCTATTTGTTAAATTATTTTAGTTACTCCCAGTGTTATTGCATAGCTGGCTGCTTTATGAAATTTAATTTCTTTATAATTTTTTAACTCAATATTCATTGAATATGAAGTATAAAATGTAATCAAATCGTATAGAGAATAAAATATTCTTTAATATTTATAATAACATTAAATGTGAAAAAATGATATTTAACAGCGTTTTTTCAAGAAAAACTGCTAAAATCTTCAACTGAGGGTACTTCCGGTCGACCATTTACAACCAAAATCTAATCAGCTTTTCATATGGTTGTAACGAAGAGGAATACAAAAGAGTTATCATTTTTAGAATTGTAGAGTTTGAGTTATCGACGGAGAAAAAATCAGCACACACACATAGACACATATGTACAGACATCATTGCAAAAATACTAAAATCATATTCTAGGGATTTATTCATTAAAAACTCATCATCGAATTTTTTGACGAAAAACAATACCTTCCTTACCTAAAGGTATGACGCGAGATAAAAAGAATCTTAGTATTCTATAGATAATTTAAGAAGAAAAACGTTGTCATCTGCCACACTTGACACGTCAATAGCAACTTTTAAATGGAAATATTTTGATATAAATTAAATTCAAAATCATAAATTATAAGAATGAGCAAATATTTGAATAAAAGGAATGGAAATACAGTTTCCAGCATAAGTAAATATGTAGGTATGTATTTAGATTAACAAAAATTAACGATTTACAAGAAGTTTAAGCTAGTCCTCATTTTTGGATTATTGAACTCTACTCTATCCCGGCATTTAAGATTTCGGGCGTCTTCATTTTATTCTTTATAAATAATTAACAGAGAAAATATTATGCTAGGAAATTGGTCGCTAATCATCCTTAATCAGTTCTTTATGTTATCAGCCTTTGTCATTACTTCCAAATTAAGAAAATATAATCATTTTGATAAATAAATAAATATATCATCACGGCATATTACCCATTGCTGGGTGTGCCAATCTGCTTTGTACACAGAATTCGGTAATGATGATGACATATTTGTACCGTGCGGGCGTTTACCAGGCGTCACCTCACGGGCACTCATTGCTGGCGTGGAGAGTGCAACACAGGGGTCAATTTTCTGCCATTTAAAATTTGAAATATTTGGCGTCAGTCAGGATCGAACCCGGTTCCTCAGATTCGCGAGCAGACACTCAGGCACGCGGCCACGAGACCCCAGTTTCATTCACCCAGAAATGGGCAATAACCCTGATAATTTTTTTATTTATATAAATTTATTTTCAATTTAGGTACCTAGTTAGTTTTCCTAAATTACGAAAGTTCAGAGTTTGATGTACGAGTATTTTCCAATTTACTCCAGCAAATAATTTTATGTTTGAGGAAAATATGAACTATGTCAAACATTTCATATTATAATTTTATTAAACCTAGATTGATGCTGTTAGTGACACCCGTCATCATAAATTTTATAATAAGTAAGGTTTGAAAAAGGTTTGAAATTGATGTTGAAACAAAAAACTTCGCCTTGCTACTCGATGTTCGTTTTACTTTACACTTAATTATATCGTCGAGGATATTGTTTTCTACAAGAAATTATGCTAAAGTTACATAACGCTAGAACACGGAATACAAAAAAGGAACATTCTGACAAAAAAATCACCGCGGTTACGTTTCAGATTTACACAGCAAAAACAAATTAAGTTTTGTAAACAAAATTTAATGGCTCATTTAAAAAATCTGATGTGGCCAGCACATCCGTCCGTTCTATGTAGTTCATAGGGCGCGTGCAGACACGTGACTCGAGCATCTTTGACGCTCTAGGAATCAGCTGATTTGTGCGCGCTTGTTATTTTGACAAGAATCATGTCACATTGACAAGACCAATGTTTTGACTTATTTTAATTTTGAACTGTTGAGAAGTTATTATTTTTAATTTCATGTATTTACTGCCTGAAAATTGTACATTAATAACATTTTAGCAGTACAAAATAACCTGATGTGGCCAGCACATTACATTTCGTCCGTTCTATTAATACTATGTTCCGTAAGTCAACCAAAAAACCTGTATCTTGATTGTTGGTACACCATGGTTCCTGAATATTTTCATCTATTGCGGAACAGATTGACATTAATTCATATGACATTTAAAATTGACACAAACTAACAAAAATACAAATTAACTAAATGAATGATTACCTTGAATAATGCCAATAAAAATAACGCAATCACCAATATCTCAAATATAAATAATGATTTCATACTTACATCTATAATAATTATTAGTAATACCACTAAAAATGCGGTTTAGAAATTTGACACCGACGGATATCGTTTGATTTTGTTATGAACCAGGATTATTTCATGGTTGCCGAGGTCCGACTTTTTACCAACTTTTTTCAGGAACCGCGTTCCAAATAGATACCGGTAAATAATTTCAGGACTTACGGAACACAAAACCGTAAATCCGGTCGAACCGGTTGCATTACGGAACATACTATTAGTTTATACAGAGTGATCAAAAATGGCTGAAGGTCACGTGACAATTTTTGTTCCACAATAATGTCAAAATTATATTTCAATTTTTCATAATTCGTCAAAACTATATTCCACATATGACAGATGATGACGGCTGCATGACATTTGATTAATATCATTGCCGTACGTTGATTCATTTGATATTTATTTTTATTATGGATTTTAACGAAGAGTATGACAAATTTCTTCTTGTCGCATATTTTCGTTCAGCTGAACGTAACAAGACGGTTCTTGGCAGTATTGTTAAGACAGCTAGCAAAATTCGAAACTTCGCACTTGGAAATAGTAACGCCATCATATTAAATAAGCGGTAAATGTCAAAATTGTATGCAGCGGCATGCTTCAGCCATTCTTGATCACTCTGTACAAATTTCATACAGAAAGTTCCTTGCAAAAGATTCTATTTCTTGTACATTATCTTCCGGTATTTGTATTTTGTACAACTTCCAAACAGAAAATTTCTAGCAAAAGATCCTATATTTCCAGTAAAATTATTACACAAACATACTATGTCAATTGCACTTGACACTGACATCTTTGAATCATAATTTTCTTAATATAGTAGCTGATTCCATAGATGGCTACTTTATGAAATTTAATTTCTTTAATATTTTTAACTATATATCCATTTAATATGAAGTATAAAATGCAGTCGAGTCGTATAGAGACTAAAATATTCTTTAATATTTATAATAACATTAAATGTGAAGAAATCATAATTAACATAGTTTTTTCAAGAAAAACTGTTAAAATCTTCAAATTAGGATACTTCCGGTTGACCAGTTGTAAACTACATCTAATCAGCTCTTTATATGGATGTAACGAAGAAGAATATGAAAGAAATATAATTTTTGAAATTGTAGTATTAGAGTTATCGCAGATGAAAGTTTTGTTACACACACACACGCGCACACATGCACGCACGCACACCCGCACACACGCACAGACATCATTGTAAAAATAGTAAAATCGTATTCTAGGGGTCCTAAAACGTGCTTATAATAATTCCGATTTACATTTTCAACAAACAAATTACAAACTCTACACAAATGATGGATTTTCTATACGAATTTCTTTCGACTAGTTTAGAATATATATTTTCAACTTCCGCTATTTAATATTGGGTTACATCGCCTTTGTTAGTAATAACAGCTTTTATCCTTATTTTATTAGACATTACATCCACAAGCCCGTCACATTCTTCTGTTGGAGTATTGTCCCAGATATCTTTACATTTTACTGTACACACTAGATTTTTACGAAGTTGTTATTTAATTAAATTAAATTAAATTTTAAGTTTGATATCAGTCGGAATTGAAGCTGGATGGTTCAAATCACAATCCTCTTTATTAATGAAGTAATAAACAAATTGAAACGTAATTGAAAAATTTATCCCAGCTTTACTAGGTATTCTGCGAAATTTACAAACTAATAATGTGAAAATGCATAGCAATTATTCCATGGTTAACAACAGAATTTAGATCATTTGTTTTAGTTATAAATTGATTTCATACGTACTTCATGCGTATACATTATAATTTGTATATTACAGGTACACATACGTTTTATATGTAAAATAGGATTTTCGACTTCAAATATTTTCTTTCTGAATTCAAATTCTCCATGGGAACCATAAATCGACAGACTGTATCATTACAAAAGAAAATAATCTTTGAGATGAAATTTTGATCTTATTGATTTTCAAGAAAAGAAAGCTTTATTTTCTCTTTACAAAAACTAAAAATGAAAAGCACAATAAAAGATATAATTAATTCCACTTTTATGTTTGAAAATTTAAGAAGAAACATAAAATTTATTTGAAGAGTAGAACAATTAAAAATGAAATTTTTGCTATAGCAAACAGCAAAAAAGTTAAACTAGAATGAGCAGACATCGATGGTTTTATAAAACCTTATTCCATTCAACTAAAAAACCGTTTTTCTACCGGTTAATCATTATTTTAAACCTGAAAATTTATCCGCATCCAGGAACTATATTTATATGAACTAAAAAACTGGTAACCATTGACCGAAATTGATAAGAAGGTAAAAGTAAACATATACTGAAATAATTGAAAAAATCTGATGTGGCCAGCACATTACCTTCCGTCAGTTCTATGTATTTTTTATAAAAGTCATACAGAAAGTTCCTTGCAAAAGATTCTCTTGTATATTACCTTAAGGCAGTTGTATGTACTTTATACAAATCCCATACAGAATGTTTCTAGCAAAATATCTTATATTTCCGGTAAAATTATAAAAGAAACATACTGTCAACTGCACTTGGCACTAACACCTTTCAATCTGAATTTTCTTAATACAGCAGCTGTTATAGCATAGCTAGGTAATATATGATAAATAATTTCTTTATAATTTTTTAACTATGCCGTGTGTCTGTCTTAAAGGTGTACATAGGAGATTAACATGGGAAATCAGTTTTTTGCAATTTCCTGCTCGCCTAATTATTTTAAGCAAAAACGCGTCAAATAAAAGTTTTAGGGATTATAATTTTGCATCAACATCAATAAACAGAATTACTTGTACATGCTTTGTAACGACAGAAATTAATTATGAAATTGTCGAAAATTATGTTGAAAATATCGACAGCCATGGAATTGAACAAAAAATAAATAAATGCTTGACGTTTTATCAAATTGTCAGAAACGTCAAATAAGTTAACTTAGGTTGTGACAGATAAAACGTCAAGTATTTATTTATTTTTTGTTCAATTCCATGGCTGCCGATATTTTCAACGCAATTTTCGACATTTTCATAATTAATTTCTGTCGTTAACAAACATGCAGAATTTTATGCCCTAAAACTTTTATTTGACGCGTTTTTGCTTAAAATAATTAGGCGAGCAGAAAATTGCAAAAAACTGTTTTCCCATGTTAATCTCCTATGTACACCTTTAAGATAGACACACGGTATATATATATATATATATATATATATATATATATATATATATATATATATATATATTTAATATAACGTATAAAAGGCATTCAAATCGTATAAAGAATAAAATATTCTTCAAAATTTGTAATAACATTAAATGTGAAAAAAATGATATTTAACATCGTTTTTTTAAGAAAAACTATTATAATCTTCAAATGAGGGTACTTCCGGTTGACCAATTATAACCAAAATCTAATCAACTCTTCATATGGATGTAACGAAGAGGAATACGAAAGAGAAATATAATATTTGGAATTGTAGTATTAGAGTTATCGCATTAGAAAATTTTGTCACACACAGACACACACGCATACATACACACAAACACACACACACACACACACACACACACACACACACACACACACACAGACGTACATACACACACACATACATACGGACATCATCGTAAAGTCGTATTCTAGGGACCCTAATACACGCTTATTCTTCAAAAACTCACCATCGAATTTTTTGACAAAAGACAATACCTTTCTTACCTAAAGGTGACGGAAGGTAAAAAGATTCCTATTTGAACGTGTCAATAAAGTGCACAAACATCGTCATTAACAGCACGATTCACAAAAAGGTTAAAGCTAATCATCATTTTTGGATTAGTGAATTCTATTCTATCCCGGTATTTAAAATTTAATCTTCATTTTATTATCAAAAAAGGTAGTAACTTGGATTAGATTAGATTACATTTGAAGAAATAAACTGCAAATTTGGAGTTAAATTCGATGGTCCAAAAATAACGATTAGCTTAATCTTTTTTGTGAATTGCGCTGTAAAAGTTTAGAAATCGGCATTAAAGTAATCCATTATACGAGGATTTCAAATGCTATATAATGTTGGCATAACCTTATAATAATTATTGCACATGTAAAATAATTTGGGCAGATGTACGATGTACACAAGTAAATTTGTATGTAAAACGACAAGAATTTCTGCATCAAGAAAAACGAACTAAATAATTCGTTTGTAAACAAAACCTATAAAAATAAATATTCCATTCATTTTCAAAATTTTTCCTCGACACTGAAATTCCTTTTTATTACTCATATTACCGACGCCAAATATTTCGAATTATAAATGGCACAATATTGACCCCTGTGGTGCACTTTCCACGCCAGCAATGAGTGCCCGTGAGGTGATGCCTGGTAAACGCCCGCACGGTACAAATATGTCATCATCATTACCGATATTTGGGTACAAAGTAGATTGGCACACCTAGAAATGGGTAATATGCCGTTATGATATATTTATTTTATTTATTTATATGGTTAATTTTCCTTATTTTGTGATGAAAAGTAGAACTTCAGGGTCTTGATACATAAATAATTATGTTTTATCGGCCAAAGAACAAAACAATTTGTAAATATATAATATAAATATATAATTTTATTAACCGGTTAATCTAACCGTTGTATAAATCAGTTAAATAAGAAATGGAAAACTATTTTAAAAATTACGTCCTTGTTTAGCCGTTATTTTTTCGGTTTTTTTACTGAGATTCCATCTAATGAAAATATTGTTGTTCTGTGACAAAAATATCATGTGGAGCGACGGATAAGTTCAAATATTTGAACCAGTGCCTTTCCGCTTTTCCCGAAAATACAGAACTGGTGATGACAATGGAGAAGAAAAATGTATTATACTTAAAAAAGAACTTTTATCAAAACCATCTAGAAACCTCATTCATATCTTCTTAATATGTATTCGTAATCTTAATGATTTTTTCAAACATTTTAATTTCGTTTAAAGTTTTGTGCAAAGAAAAAAAAGACTAATATCCATCCAAGCTTAAGAGAAGCCTCGTGTATTAATATATTTTAAAATCCTTCTATCTTTTTTGACAAGTAATCTGGTTATAATTAAATATTCTCCACAGGATGTTCCATTAAGGGCGTTCCGGACTAGATAAGAAAATCGTTTTTGCGCCAAGATGTTATACATCCCTCAAATCATAGAAAAATATAGTGTTGCCAAAATTTAGTGAAATATGTCAGCCCATTCAAGGCTAACGATGTTTCATAAATCATGTACAGGTCGGTTTATGGTCGCTGGAAACAGTAAAATTCTATTCATGCAACATGTCACAAAAAGAAATAGGTTTCTTTATTCCTATATACTCGATGTCTACATCTATCTATTAACAGATGCAATTATTAATTTCTTCTTTCTGACTTCAAAAAAGTAATGTACTAGTAAAGGATTGTACTGAATTTAATTGCTTCTAGAATGTTAGAAATAATACCACTAAAATTATTCGGATAATCACAGTGTACTGTTTTCTAACGGAATAAATAATGCCAAGTCAATAGGCTGTACATATAATCCCGATGCGAATGCGAATGCGAAAAATATCTTCCTGGGAACTATAAAATATGCAAACCCGAAATTAATTTTTGATAGTACTGTTGGTCAATTCACGGAACAAGTCTGGAAAGAAGAAAGACGAAAACGTGTAACTGCATCATATTTTGGTCGCATTTGCAAAAAACGAAAAGGGACATCGACGGCAAATATTGTGAAAACAATATTGTATGTTTCATCAGTATCCACAAAAGCAATGAGACATGGCTTGAATAATGAACATCAGGCAATTGAACAACTTGAAGTTCGAATAAATACAAAAATAGAAAAGAGCGGGTTATTCATAGACGATGAATTTCCGATTTTAGGCGCCTCCCCAGACGGTCTAATAGGAAATGATGAATTATGCGAAGTGAAGTGTCCGTACAGTGCAAGAAGTATGACAATTCGAGATGTAGTTGAAGCCAAAATAATTAAATTTTTAAGTATTAGTAATAACGAATTAAAGTTGAAAGAGAACGACAACTATATGTACCAAATACAAGCACAGTTACATATATCTAAGAGAAAAATATGTCATTTTGTCGTATGGACAGAAAAGGGTATGTTCATCCAACAAATATACAGGATGTTATATTTTAATGGACCCAGCAAATATCTCACTTATTTATTAAGTTGACAATTTTATTCATATAACATGGTTTATACAGGAACATGTAAACTACTTGATGACGGATTTACATTCCTGATACCACTTCCGGTTTATGAGTAATTAATATCTACTTTGAAATTTCAAATGGAACATACTATATTTTTTTACAAATTTGAAAAGTGCATCAAATTTGCTTTACAATCATGTAAAATAATCCATATGTTACATTATTAAAAATTAAAATGGCGGGCACTTTTTTATATACCTAATTGGAAAGAAAATAGTGAGCCATGACTGTGGCTTGAAATAAAATAATTAACTAAAACAATTGTAACTATTATTATTAAACGAAATAATATTTTTTTGTCATAATAATACAGAAAATATGAATAAGTATCACAAGCCACAGTCATGGCTCACTATTCTTTTTCTAATTAGGTGTATAAAAAAGTGCCCGCCATTTTAATTTTTAATAATGCAACATATGGATTATTTTACATGATTGTAAATCAAATTTTATGCACTTTTCAAATTTGTAAAAAAATATAGTATGTTCCATTTGAAATTTCAAAGTAGATATTAATTACTCATAAACCGGAAGTGGTATCAGGAATATACATCCGTCATCAAGTAGCTTACATGTTCCTGTATAAATCATGTTATATGAAAAAAATTGCCAACTTAATAAATAAGCGAGATATTTGCTGGGTCCATTAAAATATAACACCCTGTATAAAGACGACGAATTGTGGAATAATAAAATTTTTGGAAAGATTAAAGACTTTTATTTCAATTTACTCTTACCAAAAATAATAGATTCACGGTACAGCAGAGGATTACCAGTTAGAGAGATTTTTTGAACTTGATTCATTAAATTAATAATGTTCATAGACATAAATAATATGTACAATGCGTAAAAACTTGGATGCTGTAATAGTTATTTGCACATATTAGGTACTCTATATGTATTACGATAAATAAATGATATGTCAAGTATCTAAATTTTATAATTTTTCCTTTGTTGATTCTATGAAATTCGTTAAAACTTTGTACGAAATAATTAAATATTTATGTCATTTACTTATTCTATGTATGTATTCGATGATTTTTATAATCATTATATATAGGAAACCTACATCTAATAAAATCTTTTTTTTAAATAAATATACAACTTTTTTATTTGTAATTCTATAAACACCAATATGCATATTGTAGATACAGAAAAATCGACATGGCCAAGACAGTAAGTATTAGCAGTTGCATGTTTAAATTCAAATACTTCAGAAAGCCTTTTATTTGTATACAGCCCCAGCTAACGGCTATAAGCAATAAAAATCTACCTGCTTATTTTACGGTAAAACTAAATGCGCTGGGGGTTGCATCGACAGATGCGCCAGGCGTTAAAAACACAGAAAAATGTGATTTATTTTGAAAATTCATTTTAAGTTTTTTCTCGTTTGAAGCAATATAATCGAAAAAGCCTTGGTAAAAAGTCTTAATTACTTAAAATCTATCATTTAATATACAAGGTAAGTCTGGAAATGCCGCTGAAGTGGCCAACGAAGCAGTTGTTGATAATTCTATTTAACTAATTATCTCGCTTATTTCAAATTTAATCTAAAAACGCCTTGACAAAAGTTAATGTTTTTGTATACTAAACATTTGTTCAAAAATTGAATAATTACAGTCCGTTAGTTCGCTAGATCTATACACCTCATTTTCAAGCGTTTTCTATGGTAGTCCGGAACGCCCTTAAGCGAACTTTTTCTACACAAAGGCACGGTGGATGCTGTTTCTAGAGTAAATGAATTATTTAGTTATTTTCTTGATGTCCTAGGAAAATTCTATCCATTATGTCACTATATTTTTTTATCTCCCGCTACCCTTGGTAAGGGAGGTATAGGGATCGTGCTAAAAATTGCATATCGATATTATGATAAATGACCACGTTTTAAGGTCCCTAGAATCCAATTTTAACATTTTCACGATGATGTCTGTGTGTATGTGCGTGTGGATCCTCCACTCTCACTCAAATACTATCATTCAGGAAATTTTGAAACCTTGTATTTCGAACTTTTTCTGTAATGGAAAGAGCCCATTTTTGGTGTAAATCGGATAACCGGAAATGGCACTTTACTAAAAGTTTAAAATAGTTTAAAATACCTTTAAATGTTATTTTTTTGATATTAATGTTATTATAAAAATTAAAGATTATTATATTTTCTATAGAGCTGCATTAATATTTTTTCTATATATTTTATGGATAAATTTATAAAATTATCTATCTATAATTTAAATCCCAGAGCCTACGCTTTAAGCAAACAAAACGCAGTTATTCAAATGTATGTAACTGACAGATAAATGTCACTATCAAAGAACTAATCATTTCAAAATAACATTAGTAACGTTTTAAAGAAAAGGAATTCAATACAGTTTCCAGCATAAGTAAATGTGTAGGTATGTATTTAGTTAATAAAAATTATCGATTCATAAAAATGTTTAAGCTAATCCTAATTTTAAGATTAGGGAATTCCACGGGTGAATTCTATTCTATCCCCGTATTTAAAATTCAATTTTCATTTTATTATATCTCCGGTGGCTCAATGGTTAGAGCAACGCTTCATGTTTGAGTGCCTTCGGGGCTCTGTGTTTGAATCCCACTAAAGCATGGATCTGTGTGAATGTGAACCCACTCTGTAATTGGGATTTAATCCTGTTGAGGGGTTTAAAAAAATGTAGTTACTTGATTTAGATTAGACTATATTTTAAGAAATAAACTGTCAAAATTAAAATAAAATTCGTTAATATAAAAATAAGGATTAACTTAATCTTTTTGTGACTCGGGCTGTAAATGACGGGAGGTATTGTGTTGGCCACACCTGATTTTTTTGTTTTGTTTACTCTTTCAATGCGAGTATGAGACAAGCATATAGAGAACAAACTATGTAATAGTTTCTGTTTTACTAGAAACTGATTTCCAAATGTTTTGTAAGTTCTCTCACATCTGTTTAACATTGATATTGGTTTTGATCGCTTTTCTCTTCATTTCATCTGACATAAGTTCGGCAGTGTTGAAAGGAAGCAAAGATAAACAACAACAAAAATAAAATGTTCAGCCTTATTGTGTTTAGCAAATTTCATTACAAATTATATGAATTAGGACCGCTGTTACTAGCTATATTTAAAGTGGCAGTTAGTGCTAACCAACGGTTATGTTACAAAATTGTTCTTATAGTTTAGTTCAAGATCATTTCTTTGACCTCTATAATCCCTGCAATTTCGACTATAATATAGCAAAAATCACATATGGTGAAATTATAGCAATAAAAAATAGGTTTTACTTACAAGCTCTTTCAGTTCATAATCACTTACACGACGATTATATAGAGAATTAACTTAAAATTTAAAATTCGTACCGATTTTTCTAGGTTTCAAAATTTTCCGAATAATAGTATTGGAGTTAGAGTGGAAGATCCACACATACACACATACATACACACAGCATCATCGTGAAAATGTTAAAATTGGATTCTAAGGGCCTTAAAACGTGGTCATTTACCAAAATCTAGATATGATTTTTAGCACGATCCCTATACCTCCATTACCAAGGCGAAAAATAGAAAAATATTATAAACAACTCATTTCATAATTACCGATTATTTTTTTGAAGGATTGGACTACTCCGTTTTACGCCGTGGCCCAAACTTCCTTCACACAAAATAAAATAACCATTACGACATTCGTTATTTAATACACTGAGTGTCAGGTCGCGAATCTGGGGAACCGGGTTCGATCCCGACCGACGCCAAATATTTCGAATTTTAAATGGCACAAAATTGACCCCTGTGGTGCACTCTCCACGCCAGCAATGAGTGCCCGTGAGGTGACGCCTGGTAAGCGCCCGCACGGTGCAAATATTTCATCATTACCGAATCTGTGTACAAGCAGATTGGCACACCCAGCAATGGGTAATAAGCCGTGATGATATATTTATTTATTTATTTTATAGACAAACAAATGGAATATTAAAAATTCCTTGAATCTTGTTGCATAAAAGTTTTTAAAAGTTTTCTTAGTGAATATTTGAAATGTTGGTTGTCATAGAGATATGAAATGAAGAGTTCTTAATTGAAATACATGGAGAAAGAAGTTATATCTCAATATTATTATCAAGAAAGGAAAATATTCGTTGGAGAAATAATGAATAAAATCGTCCAACATTCGTATAAGCAAAATTTCAATATTCCCACTCTATTTCATGTGCAGTAATGCGATTCTCAGACAAGAAACATAAAACTATTGCATTTTATAGTATTTTTCCAATTCTGCGGAAAGATAACTCGTAATAACTTCGGTATATATTTGAGGAAAGAAATTGGATACGAGGAAAAACTTCAATCTTTAATTTCGTTTATTTTGTTGTTTGATTTACAGTTGGAAAATACAAAGGAGGTATTGGTAAGTCGTTAATCATCAAAATTATCCTGGCACAACAATTATTTGTGCTTTTTTTGGACGTTTAATTATAATATGAAAGTCATTTTGGTCAGACGAATTCAGTGATTTTATAAAAACGGAAAAAATCTAAAATCGTGTCGTATAATGGGCTACTTGCGTGCCATTTTTTTATTTAATATTTTTGAAGGGGCGATAAAAACTTGTTACCTATATTTTTTCTTTTGGCAAAATTTTCATTAATTGGCCAGAAAAAAATTAATGAAATTTTAATATTTAAATTACCGCCATGTATGACGTAGAAATACGCCGAACCAATGAATGGCCGTAAAGCAATAACATTGGTACGTCCAATAGCAACGGCATGTGCGGGTAATTTCAACATGACAGATCATCTGTTTGACGTTTGAATAATAGTTTGGAGGTTAATATTTTCGTTTGTTATTTTAATCTTGTACGAGTATAAGCTAAGTTAAAATCCTTCAAAATCCTGCTTAACAAATCGAAATACGTAATAAAAGTAACAGAAACAGTGAGAGAAAAATGAACTAATGTCAAAATCAAATTAAAACTCGCACTCGATCGCCATCTATAGGTTACATTCTTAAATATGCATCTTTTTCTCCAGTTCAAAATAATGACGTCAAAGAAAATCTTCTTTCTTAATTTATTAAAAAAAACATATAATTTTTTTAAAATAAAATTTATATTTTTACCTACGTTTTCAACTTTACTTTAGGTATTTAGTAATAGATATCAAATTTTCAGTACCACGCAAGTAGCCTATTCTTACATTTAAAAGGCAAAATGTCTGCGCAAATTAAAGTAGAGTTGGACGCTGTTTACAGGAACTCTGCTCCATCATTAGACACTGTGAGAAGATGGGCAGCTGAATTTACACGTGGTCATATGGTATGACTAGCAAATGAAATGTGACGTTTATATTATTTAATAGATGTGGTTTCTTTTGAAAATATTTCCCTATATTTGATTTGAAAGGTATTTAGAAATTTAGTACCGCAAATTCTAGTTCGTTCGTCTCAGGTGTAAGTAACCCGCGAGTCGGAATTACTTTTAGAGGAAATTAAAAATAATCCTAATTCATAGAATTGCCAAACTAAATAGTTTAAAGATCAAAATATTTTGTTATAATCAACAAAAACAAAAAATGTTTAAAATATTTTAAACGCACCCCTGTTTTAATATTCAGTTATCCTAGTCGACCATCTATTTTCAGCCAGACATAGTAATGTATTTCTTTGCTTTCCTACATGTATTGGTTAAAAAAACCAAACATGAAATATACCTTTTATGTTAATATGTGCAGAGTGTAAATCGAAAAGCGGAACATATGCGTTTAACATGGGCAATCAGTTTTTCTTTGCGTAAATGTTACCTAATTATTTTATGCAAAAATATTTTAAATAAAAATTATAGAGATTTAAATTCTGCATCCAAATAATGTGAAACTATTATTTTAGCTCTCCATATAAACGTAAATTTTTTTTATAAAGTTACTGTTTTTATAAGTTTTTAGTCTAAACAGCCATGGATTTCTGACAAGAAATAAAGAAATGCGTAATTTTTAACTGTATTGAGACTGAATTTATATTACAATAGTATATTAACACAAAACACAAAAAGGTAAACTGTTTGAGTTCTAATTGACAGTTAAAAACAACGCATTTATTTATTTTTTGACATAAATCCATGGCTGCCTAGAGTAAAAAAGCCCATGAAAGCTGTAATTTTATAATTAATTTTTACGCTTGTATGAAGAGATAAAATAATCGTTTCGCATGATTTAGATGCAGAATTTAAATCTTTATAACTTTTATTTGATGTATTTTTATATAAAATAATTAGGTAATGTTTGCGCAAAGAAAAATTGTTTTCGCACTCCCGAGACTAAAGAGCGATTCTAATCACTACAGCTCAAATTCAGTCCCAGAGGGATTAAATATGAAAAAATCCCTGGGAGACTAAAATAGAAATAAACAAGATGTTTCCATAACATCATATAGTTACTATGATTTATTTATTCGTATCTGCACTACATTTTGAGCAGGCGTTGAGTTTAAATTTGACCAAATTTTTGACATTTGTATTGTCAAATTGTAAGATTAATTTCTTTTACACTAATATGGTTCCATTTGATACGGGAGTGCGAAAAAAATGTTTTCGCCTATGTTC
This sequence comes from Harpalus rubripes, assembly GCA_963082715.1. Classification (NCBI taxonomy): domain Eukaryota; kingdom Metazoa; phylum Arthropoda; class Insecta; order Coleoptera; family Carabidae; genus Harpalus; species Harpalus rubripes. The sequence continues at coordinate 4,429,486 of OY720457.1, forward strand.
CACTTTTCGATTTACGCCCTGTATGTACCTTCCTTATTCATCGTTTTTATAAGAACTAAAAAATCATGTATGGAGAACATACGAATATAATATAAAATGCGTGTTATAGATAACTTTTTTTCATCAGTAATTGTTCATAAAATAGATAAATTAAGAAATTAAGTATACTATAGATAATTTCTTAATTGATAATTGTTCGTAGTTCATATAAATTAAGTAATCATGTACAACTTATAACATTTGATGAATATTGGTGGTAAGAACAACTGAGATCTATGACGTTTGATTCTAAAAAAATTAGACGTAAAATGTAAGATAACTTTAAAAAATCTTATCGAAATAAGTTACAAAAGCTTTTATTGAAGGTAAAATGTCTAACGATGCAAATTTTCACTGAGAATACAGGTATTTTAATGACTGCAATATTTTTGACGTTTCGTTTGACAGCCCAACTGGCAGTTGTTCGCGCCATTTTCTTACTATTTGCAGCGATAGAAAGAGATAGCCCTTAAATTGGAAAGGTCCATTGGCATCCAGATAAAATATCATTCGCGCATATTTCACAGCACACTTCAAATTAAACAGTAAATAGTACAAAAATCGAACAGTACCTACTACAAAATTAATTTATTTGAGTGCATCGAAATTACGGTTAAAACAAGCAAATTTAAAAATGTTGGCATGCAAAATCATTTTGTGTATCAGTATTAGGTTCGTTATAATTAGGGTGACCATAATTGAAAACGGGACAGGTGGGGGGAGGGTGTAGTGTTATCAAAATCAAAATTTGTCTATATGATATTTAAGTTAAATAATTTATTTTTTTCGCAATCGTACAGAAAATGAGGTGTTTCTGGTCACTTTTTAGACCTAACCTAACCTAACCTTCTTTACTAAGCTAGCTCGGCAAATTGTCTATAAAGGGATCGGAAAAGGAATAAAGGAATGTTTCCATGGCGACCAGTTTTTTATTTATTTATTTCTTATTTGCTCGCAATAAAAAATAAAATAATGCATATCTGACTTTTAAAATCCGTTTTTCAGAACAGCGAGAAGAAAATTGTACCCAAAATGACCCGAAAGAGTCTTTACGGCTCGATTTGGAATATATTTTTTTGTAAATTACTATTATTATGAATTATAAAACGCAAAAATTGTAAACCAAGTTTTGTTTTATTTTTTTTTTAAGGTGATATGAATCTTTTAAAACGGGACAAAAGTGTTATTTTAACTAAAACGACGGGACGGCCGGTATCTAGTAAAAAAAATCTGGTGTGGCCATTACAATATCTCTCGCCATTTACAGCCCGAGACACAAAAAAGATTAAGTTAATCCTTATTATTGGATTAGCGAATTTTACTCTAATCCTGACAGTTTATTTGTTAAAATATGGTCTAATCTAATCCAAGTAACTACCTTTGTTTTAACACCTCAACAGGATTAAATCTCAATTACAGAGTGGGTACACATTCACACACATCCATGCCTTAGTGGGATTCGAACCCAGAGCCCCAAGGACACTCATGATATGAGGCGTTGCTCGTACCATTGAGCCACCGGAGCTATAATAAAATGAAGATTAAATTTTAAATACCGGGATAGAATAGAATTCATTAATCCAAAAATGAGATTAGCTTAAACATTTTTGTGAATCGTTAATTAATTAATTAATCTAAATACATACCGACATATTAACTTATGCTGGAAACTGTATTGAATTCCTTTTCTATTGTTCTATTTACTTTTTTCTTTTTAAAACGTTACAAATTTTGAAATGATTAGTTCTTTGATAGTGACATTTATCTGTCAGTTAAATACATTTAAATAACTGCGTTTTGTTTGTTTAAAGCGTAGGGTCTGGGATTTAAATTATAGATAATTTTATAAATTTATTCATAAAATATATAGAAAAAGTATTAATGGAAATCTATATAAAATTTAATAATCTTTAATTTTTAAAATAACATTAATCTCGAAAAAATAACATTTAAAGGTATTTTTCGAAGAAAAACTATTTTGAGCAAAATCTAATGGGCTATTTCCATTACAGAAAAAGTTCGAAATACATTGTATCAAAATTTTCTGAATAATAGTATTTGAGTTAGAGTGGAGGATCCACACACACATACACACAAACATCATCGTAAAAATGTTAAAATTGGATTTTAGAGACCTTAAAACGTGGTCATTTACCAAAATCTCAATATGCGATTTCTAGCACGATCCCTATATCTCCCTTACCAAGGGTAGCGGGAGGTAAAAACGGGAGTGTCCCGTTAAAAACGGTAGAAGAGCACTTACTGACCGCAATACTTACTACAATTTTTGCTCGATCGACGCACAAAATAATAAAAATAATATTAGAAAATTATTACGACATATTAAAAATTTTTGGTTGTCACTTGATCGTTGTTTTTATTAACTTACCGCCTCTTGATCGGTAGGTGATTTACATCACTTATCGATCATTTATTTTCAAATAAATACTACTGGTTCGGAAACCCTATCGGTTTATTTAAAAAAAACCGATCGTACAAAAAAAATATTAGATGCAATAGATGTGTATGCATCCTCATCTTTCAATTGTTTCTTTATCAGCGATATTTTAGTGGATGAAATTCAACGTCAGAAGGTGTGGGAAAAATGTTACATATAACTCAAATAAAAAGCATATTATTTCAACATAAAAATAACAAAGTTTAACAATGTTTCCATGAACGTCGAGTAATGTTAAAAGTAAACTTTTACCACTGTAGAGATATTAAAATAAAAAATTTAGATAATTTAAAAAATGTTATTTTTGAGATACAAATATAAATTAATTTTGTTGAATGTTATGGCGTTGTCCTTTTTTCTGTCAATTTTTATAATTTTAATTAATTTTTCGTTTACAGTACCTACCCTGATATATTTCGCTCTTGTAATTTCAATTTTAAAAAAGTGGTTAGTGTTGTATATTTGTTTGCAATCAAATAATTGATATGAATACGCGAGTACTATTTTAAATTAATTTTTGACCGCACTTAAATTTATTTAAAACGATTTCAACAACAATTCATATTATGCACATTAAAAACATAGATATACAAGGTGTTAAAAAATGAGGTCGAGAATTTTGAAAGCTTAAGCAGTATGGATCTTCAAATTACCATTTAATGATATGACTTTTGTTTCTATTGTTCATTTTTGATTAAATTTGAAAACTAAGGCTCGGTATTTTCATCTCTGGTTTAAAAACTGTCTGTAATTTTTGTAACTTGCTATAATATCGATGCTGTAGGTTTCTTTTTTCTACTCGTATGCATTAATATACCTATTATGTATGTGTTTTCTGTACTTTAATGACACTCATTAAGATACAGATTTTCATTTCGATACAGATTATCATAATGATACAGATTTTCATTTCGATACAGATTATCATAATGATACAGATTTTTTTTTCATTTCGATACAGATTATCATTATGATACAGATGAAGAAACCAATTTACTAGTTTATATATATATTTATAATTATTCTGAATAGTCGTAGAAAAAATAGTGCATGCAACTTCATGCTCGTGTATTAATAGCTATCATTATAAACTCGTTGCATAATATACCATTAACTAACTGCTAACAGGCAATTTAACAGAGATTGAAATACTTTCTTAATGACTTTATAAATAGTGTTGTATTTGATTTCCATCTTAAATAATTCAAATTGACAGATAGCAAGTTTTGTTTTTCATACATAGCGTACTGAAAAATACCTAAAAAAATTATGTTTATTTAAATTTCACTTGGATTTTTTTCAATGTGTATCTTATGTAAGGATATAAAACTAATACATGGTTGAATTCAGGAAAAAATACGCTATCGAATAGGCATAAAAAATTAGTGTAATCCCATTTGAAAAAATATAACTTTGTGATGTAACCACTGGTTAAAAAAAATTTCTTCTCTAATGGGATATCCCCTTGGTCTCCTACAACTTTATTCAATAGTATTTTTTTGTAACTACATTAATAAAGACAATAATGGCTCTGGTCGATTTTGGTGTTACATTCAGTATACAGGGTGTAACAGCTAAAGGAGCTACCTCAAATAATTTCTGTATTATTAAAGATACAATAAAATGCAATGAGACAATTTTATAGAAGACCAAGGGGGACATCCGATTAGAGAAGAAATTATGTTTTTAAACCAGTGGTTCTCAAGTTACAATACAATGTTATATTTTTTTAAATGGGATGATATATATTTTTAGGCCCATTCGACAGAGTATTTTTTTCTGAATTTAATTTTGTTTTTCATACATAGCCTACTGAAAAATTAATTTATTTAAATTTCAATTGAATATTTTTGAATATTATGTAAAGATATAAAGTCATTATACGGTTGAATTCAGAACAAAAACTGTCGAATGGGCCTAAAAAATATATATCATCCCATTAAAAAAATATAACATTGTATATTGTAACTTGAGAACCACTAATTTGAAAACATATTTTTTCTCAAACGTCGTAGAAATGGCATTTTTTGTGACTTGATTCACAAGGTAGAAGTTTTATTTCTACGCCGCTGAAAATTTCTACGCCGCCGGAGTAGAAATAGCTTATTTCTACGCCGCCGGAGTAGAAATAACTAATTTCTACCTTGTGAATCAAGCTAAATAAATATCCATAGCAACTACATAGAATTAGCGAATAAAAAAAGTAGTGCGTTTGAAAAAAAAATTAATGTGTTATTCGGAATAAAAGTGTCTTTGTGTGCCTCGCATGCAATTGTCCGACTCGCTTCGCTCGTCGTGCAAACTTCCAAGCTCGCCACACAAAGTATCACTTTTACTCCTAATAACACAATATACTATTCTTCTCTAATCGGATGTCTCCCTTGGTCTTCTATAAAATTGTCTTATAGCATTTAATTGTATCTTTAATAATATAGAAATTATTTGAGGTTGCTCGTTTAACTGTTACATCCTGTATATATGCCCTTAAATATCTGGCCATAATTTTTTAACACGTTGAACATATATTTATACATATAAGAACCTGCTTTTATACAGTTATTATTGTACTATTCAGAACCATGAATGATTCATGGAGTTTACCTGGATTCGAACCCAGGACCGTGCTACTCTTAGGTCCTGGGATCAAATTCTGTGTAGTCCAGGAATTTTTCACAAAATTTTTCATTATAATTAACTTTTATTTGTTTAGACTTGGTCCAATGAGTATTAATAAAAAATTAAGCAGTAAATTTTTTTTATCAAATTTACGATGTCAAAATATTTATTTTATTCGACCGTAAATCATTTTTATCAAATTTTTGTTAGTTATATTATTATTATTTTCTAAACTTTTATAACTTTTCTGAAAGTTTTGCTTCTTTATAGATTAATTCAAAACAATTACTTGTATGAAGGAAAAAAAAATATCTCATCCAATATTAAGTTTGAAAACTTACAACTTACTTTTACATAATTAGTCTTGAAACGAACCCCGTAAAGTCTTAAAACGTATCGCACTGACAATTTCCACCAGCACTGAAGCTTAGAATACAATAGATGCGATAATTTTAGCGGAAGTTCCAATACATCAGTCGTAAAACTAGCCGGGCGACTTGAGTTAAATAGCTCCGATCAACAAGACGTACCCGTGTTGACTACACGCTCCATGAAGCGGGCAACTCCTGCTGTCCTCCTACGCGACGGCGCGCAGCAGCGCAGCGTTATTTCATTCAACAGTCGCGGACTCCTGCTTAACCACGGACACTTGTAGGATTTCTTCTGGGTACGCAGCATTTCGGAAAGTAATGAAATTGGTGGTAGCGTTTTTCAAAAATGCATCATTATTTAAAATTCCAGACATCATCAATAAATCTGTGAAAACATCTGGAATGGTTGTCTTAAATCGCTCCACCAAGGCCTTCTTGGAAATATTTATTCCACTGAATTTTTAGTACAAAATGAGGAGTCATAATATCCATAACGCCTAGTTACCCTTCTAATGTTGAACAGGATTACATCCCAATAGGGTTTCCAAGATTTTTGATTTGTTATACATTAATGTATTGATAAAAATCTGATGTGGCCAACACCAAACCTTCCGCTATTTAATTTTTATTAATTTAAATATACGTATGTACATATTTAGTTATTGCGGAAACTGTAACAAGATCCATTTCATATAACTATGGTTCTATTTACTATTTTCTTTTTAAAACGTTACTATTATTAATTTGAAATGATTACTTCTTTGACAGTGACATTTATCTATCAGTTACCTATATTTGAGATATGAACTGTGTCCCAGTTTACCAGTACCAGTACTTCCCGAGTACCTACTCGACACAAACTGCATACGCACACAACGATACTGCTGTGCTTCTCACTAATACTTTCTAACACTCCATGACTCTCTCTATGAAACTGACTAACTAACTCCAGAACATAGTTGCGTCCATTTTATACAGCTGCCATTAACTTCCAGAGAGCTCTAGAATGTTCGACCGCATAATAACAATGAACACAAAAGGTTCAGGCGACCGTAAGTAATTAAACACGTCGCGACTCGTCTGTTTACGTAGCCCGGTTGCTAGCGCGATTGCGTCATCGCTATAAATAGACACTCGCTCATTGCTGCGGCGACGGCAACGCGGCTGCGACGGCGGTAGCGACGGCGGGCGTTTCACGGTACATTATTATTAGTTAATTCTGCTTTTTGGATGTCTCAGCGGAAATACTGCCTCGACACCAGTCTGTCCTGCGCCTTTCTCTTCAAACCCTTATAATTTCCTTTCTCTTTGACAAGTTTTAACATTCCAAATTCTCTTTTTTCTTTTCCCCTTCTCCCATGTATTTTGCTTAAACTATGTTCAACCCAGTTAGTTTTTCTGTTTCTTATTTCTCTCAAAATTCTTCTTTCTTCTCCAATCCTTCTTAACACCTTCTCATTTTTAACTCTCTCTACACTCAGTCTTCTGATCATCAAAACAACCATATCTCAAAACTTTCCAAATACTTTTACCCTTTCTTCCTCAAGATCCATGTTTTGCATCCAAACTGCACAATAATCCATAGGCTCGGGCCACACTATGCGTTGTGGCGGGACCGGTTTAACGGGACCGGTTGACCGGGAAGACAACAACTTATTGTTTTAAATGAAGGCTCGGGCCACACTAGGCTCGGGCCACACTATGCGTTTTGGCGGGACCGGTTTAACGGGACCGATTGAACGGGAAGACAACAACTTATTGTTTTAAATGAATGCGTCCACACCTATGCGGTTGCGGTCCGGTTGCCGGATACTACCGCAGCATGTTGCGGTTTGACCGGACGGTCAATTTGCCGCATGACAACTACAACATATTGAAAATAATGCGAGCGTTCACAAGGGTCTGGTTTTGTTTTTTTAATAGACAACGTATACTATTTGGGCTCTGCACTAATCAGACATTGGTCAGACTGTGTCAGAATCGGGTTGTCAATGCTGCCGTCCTGTTTAGCGGGATATATGTGGATGCTATATGATCTATCCCGTTTAACCGGATGCGGTTTTACCGATCCCGCTAAAACGCATAGTGTGGCCCGGGCCCTATGCGTTTTGGCGAGACCGGTTTAACCGGACCGGTTTAACGGAAAAACAACAACTTATTGTTTTAAATGAATGCGTCCACACCTATGCGGTTGCGGTCCGGTTACCGGATACTACCGCAGCATGTTGCGGTTTGACCGGACGGTAAATTTGCCGCATGTCAACTACAACAGATTGAAGATAATGCGAGCGTTCACATTTGTCCGGTTTTTACCGCAGCCGCAGTTGATATTTATACAACATAATATAAAAATTGAGAGGAATGCGGAACATCAAGTGTGTATTTGTCATTGTCAATAAATATCTATGATAAATAATATGTTTGATACAGATAAATTTATTCAGTATGTTGAAGGGTACCCTGCCTTGTGGGAAAAGGGTAGTAATGACATACGATAGTACTCAAAAAAAATATCATTATACTTTCGTATATTTCCGAAAAAAGTTGGGAATCTTTCACTTCGTTCTCGTTCAGAATTGAATGGATGAACCCAATATTGGCGTTTTACCGGCTCGCGAAGCACACCAGCAGCTTCAATTTCGCAAATAAGTTTAATTTTTGAAATCATATCTATCTATACGGACCATTATTAACTTATTTATTTATGTACTTATTTGTCTCTGTCACAGACTACCAACTACTTGATTTAAAATATTTCGCTTGTTTTTTTTTTTTAATAGAATCGAGTTGTCATTGCTGCTGTCCTGTTTTGCGGGATATATGTGGACGCTGTATGATTCATCCCGTTTAACCGGATGCGGTTATACCGGTCCCGCCAAAACGCATAGTGTGGCCCGAGCCTAATGCGACCACACTTATGCGGTTGCGGTCCGGTTGCCGGATACTACGGTTCGGGCCACACTATGTGTTTTGGTGGGACCGGTTGACCGGGAAGGCAACTTATTGTTTTAAATGAATGCGTCCACACCGATGCGGTTGCGGTCCGGTTGCCGGTACCGCAGCATGTTGCGGTTTGACGGGACGGTCAATTTGCCGCATGACAACTACAACACATTGGTGATAATGCGAGCGTTCACAAGGGTCTCGTTTTGTTTTTTAATAGACAACCTATACTATTTGGGCCAGATGTTGGTCCGACTGTGTCCGAATCGGGTTGTCATTGCTGTCGTCCTGTTTAGCGGGATATATGTGGACGCTGTACGATCCATCCCGTTTAACCGGATGCGGTTTTACCGGTCCCGCCAAAACGCATAGTGTGGCCCTGGCCGTCGCAGCATGTTGCGGTTTGACCGGATGGTCAATTTGCCGCATGACAACTACAACTTATTGGAAATAATGCAAGCGTTCACAAGGGTCTGGTTTTGTTTTTCAATATACAACGTATACTATTTGGGCTCTGCACTAATCAGACATCCGAATCGGGTTGTCAATGCTGCCGTCCTGTTTAGCGGTCCCGCTAGAACGCATAGTGTGGCCCGGGCCATACAAAGCATTTTATAAATGTTTTTTAAAATTCGATATTAATACGCTTTGGTGTTAATAGTTCTTGTGTTTTACTGTACGATATTTGAAGTTACTGAGCTTCCTAAATATTTGACATTTGTAATATGTATGGTTTTAATTTTATTAAATCTCTCTGCTAATATCGTTAACCTAATACGAAAATCTCGTAATTCCAATTATTTTCTTCCCAAGGCAACAGAAAAACAGTTTATTACTTTGAAAAACTTTCATTGCCGTATAATATTTATCATTATTAAAAGTTGCTAAATTTTTCCGCAGCAATAAAATACAACGTAGGCATTGTAAATATATGCAGAGAATCAGTGTTACCACAATATTACAATAGATTGCAGAAAAATGTCAATATTGAACAAATTCGGAATGACGTAGTTTCTATTCTTTTTCCGTTGGGTTTATGTGCTTTAGAAAATAAAGCAAATGTTTCATGTTCTAAATTAAAGTGCAGTATAAATAATGTACGATAGGTACACGTGTAAAATAAAATAAAAAATTTGTTTTGTTTATAGTTTACATTTTACAAACTTTTATTCACAATCGATTAATAATATTAATATGTGCACTTGAGAAGTCACTTATTGTTTACTTTACTTTCTAGCTAGCTAGATAAGACTTTTATTCATCAATCATTATAGTCAATCATATGTCGATTCCTAACCTTTAAAGTTTGGGAAATACGTCATTTCTAACAGTAATGACAATCTCTTGGATTGGAAATGAAAATCACGCTTCCACCCCCATGGGTTGGAAATGTTTATGTAGGGTTGTCTAGCAACCTTGTTATAGATCCCTATAATAATAAACAAATTTTAATAAAGCTGACTTACATTTTAATAAAATGAGGTCATGCACGATTTTTTATTTTTAACTTTAATCGAGAGAGTAATGGAAAATAATAGACCCGTATTTTTTATTTTTCTTTAGATCGATCTTTAATACTGAAAAAATTGTAATTAAAAATAACATTGTTCAAAACGTATGGCTGATTTTCTCCGCCTCTTCCCTTGTACGGTGACGTCAGCGTTTCATCAACACGGCCATTTTGATTGTCATATTAGGTTAAACGTCAAAGTGACATTTAAAGATAACCTGAAGTTTACGAAAGTAAACATGTGGCCAATACAATACCTCCCGCCATTTACAACCCAAGTCACAAAAAAGATTAAGTTTTTTGGATTAGCGAATTTTACTCTAATTTTGACAGTTTATTTCTTAAAATAGAGTCTAATCTAATACAAGTAACTATCTTTTTTTTAAACCCCTCAACAGGATTAAATCCCAATTACAAAGTGGGTTCACAGTCACACACATCCATGCCTTAGTGGGATTCGAACCCAGAGCCACAAGGGCACTCATGACATGAGGCGTTGCTCTAACCATTGAGCCACCGGAACTATAATAAAATGAAGATTAAATTTTAAATACGGGTAAGTATAGAATTCACTAATCCAAAAATGAAGATTAGCTTAAATATTTTTGTGAATCGTTATTTTTTATTAATCTATACATACCTACATATTTACTTATGCTGGAAACTGTATTGAATTCCTTTTCTAGTGTTCTATTTACTTTTTCCTTTTTAAAACGATACTAATATTATTTTGAAATGATTAGTTCTCTGACAGTGATATTTATCTCTCAGTTACATACATTTGAATAACTGCGTTTGGTTGTTTAAAGCGTAGGCTCTGGGATTTAAATTATATATTTTTTTATAAATTCATCCGTAAAATATATAGAAAAAGTATTAATGCAAATCTATAGAAAATTTAATAATCTTTAATTTTTATAATAACATTAATCTCGAAAAAATAACATTTAAAGGTATTTTTCGAAGACAAACTATTTTGAGCTTCTAGTAAAGTACCATTTCCGGTTATCCGATTTTCACCAAAATCTAATGGGCTCTTTCCAATACAGAAAAAGTTCGAAATACAAGGTTTCAAAATTTTCTGAATGATAGTATATGAGTTAGAGTGGAGGATCCACACACACATACACAAATACACACGTACACATACATACACACAGACATCATCGTGAAAATGTTAAAATTGGATTCTAGGTTCCTTAGAACGAGGTCATTTACCAAAATCTCGATATGCGATTTTTAGCACGATCCCTATACCTCCCTCACCAAGGGTAGCGGGAGGTAAAAAAGAGAGTAAACAATCAACATAAATTTATTATCTTTTAAATAACGAAGACAGATTTGTGAAAAATTCATGGATCTCACTGTGATTTGAACCCAGAGCCTTCCAATCTCTAGTCGCAACACTACCAATTGAGGTCCAGAAGTTTTCCTTTACCCCATAAATTTAATGTTTGAAACTCAATGGTCCAGTTCCATAAAACGTTAATTTTAATAACCTTGTTAACTTTTAAAAGGCTTATTTTCCAATATATTTTTGATACGTATCCATGGTTACCATGTTCAGGTAAACACATGATCAGCAAAAAACGTTTTATGCAACTGGCCCAATGAGCACTAATTAATTGTGAAATGAAAATAGTAGTTTCTATGCAAAGTAAAGCATTTTGATTGGCTTCAAAGATGATGTCGTCGTTTGTAATATATACAAAAAATCCAATATTCTTCTGTTCTGTACAATAGATATTTCCCTGATTTTATCCTGACACTGTAATTTGTATATGGAAGGATAACAGATTCCATTATATTGATGTTTTAATTTGTTATTTTCCAGTTCACGTTTTAGTCGTTACGCCGACATGAACGTATTTTCTTTTCGCTCAGGCTCACGCTGTTTTGTGAACACCTTTCGTAAGTCGATATTGACAGTAAAAAGTTGATAGTTTGACAGGATTGAAGATAAAACAAGAAATACAACCGATCGTTCAATTTTGAAAAAACAAAAATATCGTAAATATAAAAAGTAAATCGTGTTTTTTTATCATTATTTCTCAAACAATAAAAGTCGTTTTTTATTATTTCAATTCTGACAACTTTATAGTATAGTTACATATCCATGATTCACCTTTAATTGTAAAACAATGTTCATTATCAATTCGTATGTTTTATTGCACTGAAACAATAATTTTTACTTATTTGATATCAAGAATACATTCTGTAAATGAAAAATAGGACATCTTTTACCGAATAAAAAAAGTTTGACGATGCTAGAAGAGACATTCCAAACATGGTATCGTATGACTAGCGAATGAAAGTTGACGTTTATATTATCTAATAAATGTGGTTTCTTTTGAAAATATTTCCCTATATTTGATTTGAAAGGAAACTGGGCCTTATGTATTCCGTTACAGAATATTAGAATTGTACTCAGTACCAGGAGGCATTTAAAATTACCTTAGCAACAGGATTCAGGGATATATTTAAAAAATTTAATACCGCAAATTTTGGTTCGTTCGTCTCAGGTGTAAGCAACCCTCGAGTCGGAATTACTGTTAGAGGAAATTAAAAATAATCCTATTTCATAGAATTGCCAAACCAAAATATTTTGATATAATCAACATAAACGAAAAAAATATATTTTAAACGCACTCCTTTTTACCTCCCGCTACCCTTGGTAACGGAGGTAGGGATCGTGCTAAAAATCGCATATCGAGATTTTGATAAATGACCACGTTTTAAGGTCCCTAGAATACAATTTTAACATTTTCACGATGATGTCTGCATGTGTGTATGTGAGTATATGTGTGTGGATCCTCCACTCTCATTCAGAAAATTTTGAAATCTTGTATTTCGAACTTTTTTTGTACTAGAACGAACCCATTAGATTTTGGTGAAAATCGGATAACCGGAAATGGCACTTTACTAGAAGCTCAAAATAGTTTTTCTTCGAAATTAAAGATTAGTAAATTTTCTATAGATAAGCATTAACACTTTTTCTATATATTTTACGGATAAATTTATAAAATTATCTATAATTTAAATCCCAGAGCCTACGCTTTAAATAAACAAAACGCAGTTATTCAAATGTATGTAACTGACAGATAAATGTCACTATTAAAGAACTAATCATTTCAAAATAATATTAGTAACGTTTTAAAAAGGAAAAACTAAATAGAACAATATAAAAGGAATTCAATACAGGTATGTATTTAGATTAATAAAAATTAACGATTCGCAAAAATATTTAAGCTAATCCTCAGTTTTGGATTAGTGAATTCTATTCTATCCCGGTATTTAAAATTTAATCTTTATTTTATTATAGTTCCGGTTTCCGGTGGCTTATTGGATAGAGCAACGCCTCATGTCATGAGTGATCTCGGGGCTCTGGGTTCGAATCTCACTAAGGCATGGATGTGTGTGAATATGAACGTACTCTGTAATTGGGATTTAATCCTGTTGGGGGGATTAAAAAAAGGTAGTTACTTGGATTAGATTAAACTATATTTTAAGAAATAAATTAGAGTAAAATTATCTAATCCAAAACAATCTTTTTTGTGACTCGGGCTGTAAATGGCGGGAGGTATTGTGTTAGCCACACCAGCGGCAGGATTCTGTAACTCGTCCGTTATCAAACGGTACCGTTATCACTATGCTTACATACAAAATGACATTTTATTTGAAAACTATGACGTAAATACGCCAATCTTTTTATACAAAATAAGTTGCTATAGTGATAACGGTACCGTTTTATAACGGACGAGTTACAGAATCCTACCCCTGATTTGAATTTACCCTAGTCGGCCGTCTATTTTCAGCCAGACATAGTAATGTATTTCTGTGCTTTCCTAGTCCAGTATTTAAATGGTTCATGCAAAAATTTCATATACCTGAATATTTCGTACAATTCTATTCTTCTCTAGGGTTTCAAATGAAACTACATCTATAAAATAATTTAAACGTCAACTTTCATTCGCTAGTCATACCATACAAACTATACTTTTTCTACGACTATTAATATTAGAACTAACTTTTATTTGGATATTTGTGCAATTTTATATATTTACGTGTCAGGGCTCGTAATACTCTCGTTGTTCTTCATTTTGAGAATAATTTATGATTAATTAAGATAGCTTCCCTGGCAAAAACTGTAGAAGAAGTTCAATTATTAACATTTTAATCATTTTTTTGTAAGAATCCGATTTACAAGTGAATGAAATAACTGAAATTATTCGACCGAAAAGATGAAATATTTCGGCAAACAATGTATGCTCATCAAACAACCTTGCGGCCCCACTTAATTAAAATTTAATATCAAAGTACAAATTTCCCGACCCGAAATCTAGATTAAAATGTGAATTAAATAATGTAAGCCTATAGGGGTAACTGTATCCTTTAAATTACTTACCTTTGAACAAATATAATTTTAATTACTGATAGTGGTGTTGGATTTAAAATTAATATAATATTTTAATCTAGAATTAGACATTTTAGCATTATGACACATGGTTAATATTGTTCAGAATTTGATTTTAAATAAGTTTCACAATAATATGACTCGCCTCCTGAATGGTAAGTGAAGCACATCACTTACCGACGTGAGTCACATCACTTACCGTTCAGTAATTTGTAAATAAGACCTACTGTCTTGGAACACTATCGGTAAACATAAAAATCTGATGTGGCCAGCACATAACCTCTCGCCAGATATTTTACCTGGTTGTACGCATAATACGAAAAATATTTTTAAATACAAATACATAATATTCATGTCTCACTACAAAATAATTCTCACATATATTTGCAAAATCTATGGGATATTTTTATATAAATTATGTACAATACATACATTGTCTTTATATTCAATATCCTGAAATTTTCTTTTTCTACTTCCCTTTTCTTTTTCTTTATATTCGTCATTTTTTCGCAAATCCTTTTGCGTTGTTGACTTTTTTAATTTTCATAATCTTCATAATAATGTACAAATATTTTTGACAGTGGCATACAAATATTTTTGACAGTGACATTTATGTGTCAATTACAAACATTTGAATTTCTTGCCTTGAAGTAGTTTGATCTGAGAATTTTTACATCAAATTATTTTATATGCATTTTTTTATCTCTAAAACTATAGAAGATATAATAATGAATTTATATTTATCGAATAAAGAATTTAACGTTCTTTAATATAAGTATTTACATAAATTTTCTATAAATAATATTTAGATGATATTTTTGTTGTAACTACTACTTCCGGTTGTCCAATTGTTACCAAAACTTAATCAACTCTTCCCATTATTGTTAGATTGAAGAATCCGTAGTTAAAAATGTCCTAAGTCTTATAGTATTTGAGAAATCGTGAATCCAACATCCACACATCCACACACATCCACACACACACACACACACACACACACACACACACACACACACACATACACACACATCCACACACACACACACATCCACACACACACACACATCCACACACACATACGGACATCATCGTAAAAATGTTATAATCGGATTTTAGGGACCTTAAAACGTGCTTATTCACTAAAATATGGATATACGATTTTTAGCATGTATACAATACCTCTTTTAGCGAGAGGTAAAAATGACCCGATCGTGCAAAAATAACTAAAAACAAAAATCAAAGCTTACTGCAAAAATGACAAATAAATTTTTTTAATATGTCAATATAATTTTCAAATCTTATTTGTCTTCTAAATTTTGTGCGTCGATCGTGCAAAAAATAGTACAAGCATCACGAACGTTAAGGAATTACCAATCTCAGACGAAATTGGGACCTTCGCTTCGCTCAGTCCCCAAACATTGTCTTCGATCGGAAACTGTCCTTACCGTTCTTAATATTTAATATACTATTAAATAAAACTTTTAAATGTTTTCTTAAGTAGTAAGGGAAATGCTGCGCGAAAGTAGTAGTTTAGTTCCGTTTTCAGAAAAAATATTTTTCAAATGTAATGACATGCCCAGAAAACTTTAAAATTTGTTACACTCATTACAAAACACCCCATATAATAAATAACATGGTAATTCAAAATAATGTCACTGGAATTTTGTCTTTTATTTAGTTATTTACCTCACTTTCCTTTAAAGAAACTAAGTGGTTTCTTGGGAAAATAACTTATTTTTTTATGGCCAGCATAACAATTATAATTAGCAGTAAGTTCTGTTTCATTTACAAGGAAGATTTATCTAAATAAAGAATATACTTATTCTAGGCCACTAAGTTGTCTCTGATGTAAAGATAAAAAGTGCCATTTGACCTATTTCTACAGCTCTTAACTGTTTCTGAGATCTCTCTGTATACTTACAAAATCTAGCGTAGAACTACAGACAATAAAAACAGACAACTAAGAAGGAGGAGTAGAATTACATAATAGTATAAAATATGGTCAGAGATGTTACTTTCAGAATAAATATTTTATATTGTAATAAAAATTTTATTGACAAACTTCTGTTTTTATTATTATTATTTGGGTTAATTATTTTAAAATATTTTATCAGTAAATAGCCTATAAAAAACAATAAAATTTTATACGAAACATTTTTTCTCAATATCTAATAGTATCTAACAAAGTTATTAGTACAATTATTTGATTTAAAAAAAAAATCCATTTAAGTTGACCTCTGAAAGGAAAACAAAAAGTCTTATTTAATCAAAGTCGTAATTCTTATAGTTTTCGAGATAGCAGAGATAAACACTAAACATCGTAAAAAGTCATTTTTCACTGCCTTATATCTCGGAAACTATTGAAGATCGGATTGATAAGCCTTTTTACCTCCCATCATACCGTAGGTAAGGGAGGTAACGTAATCGTGCCAAAAATTCGATGGTGAGTTTTCAGTAAATAAGCACAAATTAGGGTCCCCACAACAAGTTTTTACTATTTTTACGATGATGTCTGTGTGTGTGACGATTTTTTTCGTCCACGATAACTCTTACAAAAAACTTGCGAAAATTTCTATTTTCCGTATTTAAGCTTTCTACATTCATATAACGAGTTGATTAGATTTCGGGTAAAATTGGACAACCGGAAATGATACTTTACTCGAAGTCCATAACAGTTTTTAATAAAAAATTGTATTAAAATATCATCCAAAACTTTTGAGTTTCAGTATTTAAGACTATCATACCAAGGGGAATAACATATTAGATTTTAGATAAAATTAATAAACCGGAAGTGGTAGTTTACTGGAAGCTCTGAAGAGATTTTTGTGAAAAATATATTATGATATATTTCAAAACTTGTCAAATTTGGTATTTAAGACTTGTATATGAAGAGGAGCAACATATTAGATTTTGGGTAAAATTGATAAACCGGAAGTGATACTTTATTTGAAGTTCTTAACATATTTTCGTGAGAAATATATTGATACACTCCAAACCTTTTCAAATTTGGTATTTAAGACTTTTATATTAATGAGATCGACGTATTAGATTCTTTTCTAAAATTGATAAACCTGAAGTAGTACTTTTTCAGAAAGCTATAAACAGATTTCTTGAAAAAATATATTAAAACAATCCAAACCTATTAAATTTAGTATTTAAAACTCGATTTTGACTATACTTATATGATAAACCGGAAGTGGTACTTAATTTGGAGCTCTTAACAGTTTTTCGAGGAAAAACATAATAGAATATAATCCAAAATTTCGTATTACAGACTTTTCTATTTATTGGAACGAGAAATTAGATTTTGTTTACAAACGATCAATCGGAAGCTGGAAGCACATTGCTATTTTAAACATGGAATTGACGGGAGGTTATGTGCTGGCCACATTCCATTTTTTACTCATTTTGCTCAGTAGTATATCCCTTTCATTTTTTCCCCAAAGTATGGTTACACTTGTATAATTAATTATTGAAATTTTTGTAATATTTTGATAAGTACACGTAATCTGTAACAAAAATGTGACGTCAAAGCACATACAGTTTAACATGTGACTATCGCCTACTTTTATTTACATAAATAACGTTAACTGTTTTCCTATTGGCTATGAATGATGTGCTGTTTGTGCCTTGACGTCACAGGAGTGGGGGTTGTTTTTCCTAACTATTTCTGGCGCCAATCTTTTTATTTAATTATTTACGAAAATAACAATAAATTATTGTTATTCTTTATATAAACTTTCATTTAAAATACTTTTTAAAAAATGTGCAACCGGCTCATTATCCAAATTATAGTTTCAACGTAAAATAAATATTTGGATACAATAAAAAAATTGTACTGATTGATATTGTTAGGCAGTAGGAGCTGTTAAGTGTTAAGAGATTGACGCCCTGATTGAAGTTAGAAATATAGGCCCCCGACCCGAAAGCTATTAAAAGGGTGACGTGTAAATTATTGAGGGAAGAATCGAATGAAGAAGCAAAGTGACTGTGGGCCGTAAATCTAACACAAAGGGCAAAGACAAAAAGAAACGCAGAAAGAAACATTATTGGATTAATGATCAAATGAAGTCTTGCACGAATTTTTCATTACTCCAATCGCAAAAATGATAAAAAACATTAGACTTGAAAATTTAATTTTTTATCAAATTGATTTTCACTTATGAAAAAATTCTCTTTCATAATCAATCGCTTAAGATTTTATCTATTGGAATGTCTTGTGTGGTATCGTTTCCTTGGTAACACAAAAAATGTCTTCCATCAATCATGTTTAAAAATTGTTTTGTCGAAAACTTTCCCAATGTTTTATTTTATGAAATTTTAGAAATAAAAAGACAAAAAATCGTATTCATAAATCTTGATGCTGTGATACTTTAAGAAAAACAGGAGTTTATGCAAACATTTGCAAAACACCGAAGGGAAAAACAAAATTAAGTATATTAAAACCAAAATTTTAAATTATAATTTTTATCTTTACCTTATGTTCATGTTTTATGTAAAATTATTCACCAACGCTATTATATCTCTGTCTGCAAGAACAACCAAGGTCAGCAGTTTGTAATTTTGGAAATGAATTAAAATCAACAAGAAATTTTAATAATTGGGACAATACGAGTGTCAAAAGATACCCGGAATAATTGTCTAGATCCAAGCAGGTGATCGAGATCTTGATAAATGAGTACGTTTTAAGGTCTCTAGAATCCTATTTTAACATTTTCACGATGATGTCTGTGTGTATGTGTGCATGTGTGGATCCTCCACTGTAACTCAAATACTATCATTCGGAAAATTTTGAAACCTTGTATTTCGAACTTTCACTATTATGGAAAAAGCCCATTAGATTTTGGTGTAAGTAGGATAACAGGAAATGGTACTTTACTAGAAGCTCAAAATAGTTTTTCTTCGAAAAATACCTTTAAAGGTTTTTCGAGATTAATGTTATAAAAATTAAAGATTCTTACATTTTCTACAGATTTGCATTAATATTTTTGCTATATATTTTGTGGATAAATTTATAAAATTATCTATAATTTAAATCCCGGAGCCTACGCTTTAAACAAACAGAACTCCTTGTTTGCGCAGTTATTCAAATGTAGTAACTGACAAATAAATGTCACGTCACTGTCAAACAACTAATCATATCCTATTAATAATAATAATAACGTTTTAAAAAGAAACAAGAAGAACGGAAATCAATACAGTTTGCAGCATATGTAAATATGTAGATATGTATTTAGATTAATAAAAATTAATGATGCGCAAAAAAGTTTAAGCTAATTCTCATTTTTGGATTAGTGAATTCTATTTCGTCCCGGTATTTAAAATTTTATTATCAAAAAAGGTAGTTACTTGGATTAGATTAGACTATGTTTTAAGAAATAAACTGTCAAAATTAGAGTAAAATTCACTAATCCAAAAATAAGGATTATCTTAATCTTTTTTGTGACTCGGACGGTAAATGGCAGGAGGTATTGTGTTGGCCACACCAGATTTTTTAACTCTATATCTATTGAATATAAAGTATAAAATGTAATCAAATCGTATAGAGAATAAAATATTCTTTAATATGAAAAAATTATATTTAACAGCGTTTTTTCAAGAAAAACTGTCAAAATCTTCAAATTCCGTCAACCAATTATAACCAAAATCTAATCAGCTCTTCATTTGAATGAAAAGAAGAGAAATACGAAAAAAATATAATTTTTGGAAAGGTGGTATTCGAGTTATACGATCCGAAAGAATCGTCACACACACGTATACATACATCCATCCATACATACATACAGACATCAACGTAAAAATAGTAAAATCATATTCTAGGGACCCTAAAACGTGCTTATTCATTAAAAACTCATCATCGAATTTTTTGACCAAGACAATACCTTCCTTACCTAAAGATGACGGAAGGTAAAAATGGAATAAGTGTGAATGCAGGGGCCTGTTTCATAAAAATTATTAGAATAATAAAATTAGTGTATGTCTAATAATATTAGTTAATATTCGCCCCAATTCTGTAAGAAAGTTGTTAAGTCTTAGCAATGTTGCTATAGTAAATAACCAATAATAATTACGAATACAGAATAAAGCTTGAAAATGACAGGCTTTACATTTGTTTCTATTGGTTACAAATTTTAGCAACGTTGCTAAGACTTAACAACTTCCTTACAGAATTAGGCCGATAATTATGTTATGTTTCACAAAAACAATAACTTATAATATTAGTTATTAGTGTAGGACCACAAAATATTAACTAATTTGAAATAACTAATTCCACAGTCTGAGTCATGAGAAATATTCGTTTTCCGGGAATGGACTGTGTCATATTTTGAGTCAGAGCTCAATGTTTCGCCCGCAGTCGTATGGGGCATCTTCAGGAACAAGGGGGATAGTACTGTCTTAACAAGGTTACCCGACGTGTCAACCACGCTAGAGGCCGAGTTTAAGCAACAAGAAGGGGAGACTCAGTTTACAAGTTTACCCGACGTGTAACCACGCTAGAGGCCAAATAAACCAAATGACGAAGGAAGGCCGAGAAGACAGTTATATATAATTGTACTATCCCCCTTGCTCCGGAAGATGCCCCATACGACTGCGGGCGAAACGTTGAGCTCTGACTCAAAATATGACACAGTCCATTCCCGGAAAACGAATATTTCTCATGACTCAGACAGTGGAAGCCTACGCAATTATTTAAAAAAAAATGTATTTTTACTTTCTTCTCATCTCCTATACCAACTTCTTTCGACGTTTTTTAATCAATCACAAATCCACAAAAGATTGTAATTCAATGAAGTATAATATTGACATATTTTGTCAAAGTCTTAATACAGTATAATAATAAATTTTTTGTTGTCATAGATATGGATTCACTAATAATATTAGTTTATAAATTTATGAGTAATGTTTAAATATATATGAAACTAAAAATATTAGTTTAATGTCCAGTTTTATAAAAGATGGTTAAGTAAATTACTAGCAAAGTAAAATTTACTCTTAAAGTAAAATAATTTATTCCAGAGATTTTCGTTTTATAAAGCAAGAATAAAAATACTACCTAAGTAAATCTAGAGAATAAATTATTCCACTGATTTTCGAGGAAGTAAATTTTATTCTGACATTAATTAAATAAAAATCATTATAAACTTCACCTCTTGCATTATTTTTGCATTTATTTATTTATATCCAATATATTTGCTTTGTCTATTTCTTTGTAATTTTTTCACCACTCACTCTTTTTTCCATGTTAGTTGACACCTGGCGCTTTATGAGACACTTTATTTTCTATTTTGACTTTTGGATTTATTTCGTGTCAGGAATATACAGAATACAATATTATTATTCTGCGGCACATTACTTGGAATAGATCCTCTTCAGTTAGAGATTAACATAGAGTACGTTTACACCACGCGTACTAAACATTTAGTCCGCATACCAAGTGACGTAACAAGATGGCGTCGAATGGTGTAAACACTATGTACCAAACCTTTGATACGCAATTGGTACACATTTTTGGTACGTACAAAGGGGGATGTACCAGACCTTACTCGTGCACGGTGTAAACGGCAAGCGTACCAATGCGATTTTTCTGCCATCTACAACTACTTTTAATTCAATTAAATTGTGTATTAACATTTAGGGAAATTGTGTAAGTTTAGTAATATTTACAATTTTAATAGTGTGGCGTTGTAAATTACATATACTCACAACTATTTTTCCTTATTAAGTAATTTTAGGTTAGGGTGATTCTGACAGTTAAATCTACGCAAGCGCGTGTAACGTACCAAAATATTTAGTATGTTTATTTAAATACCGGTGTAAACATACCATACTAAGATAAATTTTAGTATGCACTTGGTCTGCGTATCATAATAGTACGTACGGTGTAAACGTAGTCATTATCGTCAGTAGTGGTTTTAAGGGATACCGTTTAGTAATGTTTTATCTTGGTTTTTCAATTTCTCTTATGCTCCAGTAATGGAATGATTAGCCGGTATAAGAAACCATAGCCTGAGTGTACTACGGTATTCACACACTCTTCATGGAGGCTCTTTTCCTTGTCCACAGTTAAAATTGTAGTTGCAAATTCATAAAAAAAATAAAATTTTATTACCACTCTGGCCTATAGGTTCTTAATATAGTGAAATACAATATTAAATGTATATAATTATAGAAAATATTAAAATATTTATATGCAAAAATTACAAATAATGACAGATGTCATATCTCTGTCGGTAAATCACTAGGAAAAAATATTTAGTCTGCAAGTAGTTATTTTACTCTGTAACTTATTTTATAAAACAGACATTTTTATTTACTCGTCCATTAAATTTACTTTCAAAGTAATAACTCAGCAGCTTATTCGATGTTTATAAAACCGGGCATAATACTATTATTTTATTAAAGTAATATTATTAACTAATATTATTAGAAACTTTTATGAAACAGGTCCCAGGAGGCATGTACTTTAAAGGAAATAAATGTTTTCAATAAAAAATCATTGTCTAATTCCGGGAACATTTTCGCGCCAGCTCGTATAAACTATTTTACCATTTGCTAGTATTTCATTGCGATTCTCTTTAGCAATAACACCAACACTTAACGAAGTAACGCTGACAAACACACTGACATAAAGAGCGTGCTTCCTTTTAGTGATTCATACACAGTGTGCATTTGTACAAAGCCATTTACCTCCGGTTGTAAAAGAGAGAAATTGAAGCTAATACTTTAAGCACACACACAGATAGGATACAGCAGAAGTGGAGAAGCGGTTTGTACATTACCGCTCGATGCGATGCTGTATTGAGACAATCAAATTTGACAACAGGCTTGGAGCTACTTCAGCAAAATCAGGCAACAGAAATTCGACAAATGACATTTTGGAAGAAGCTTGGATAGGAAATGGGGAGTTATTGTGTTATAAAAACATCAAGGGAATGTCGAGAAAAATATTGCTAACGCATTATCATCTCACATCCTACATTTTCGAATAATTTTTTTTTCTGGCACCGGAGCGAAGTATTTCTTGTCAAAACATTAAAACGTCTTATTTAAAATTTCATAGAATATTCATATTTATAGCTATGTCATCACAATTATTTGATTCGCAAGACTCTACAAATGAATAGAAATTGTTTATTTATTCAATTTTTGTTTGTCGCCTTAGAAACGAGAGAAGCGCACTACTAATATAATAATAATTAACAATAAATATATCGGAATTAATAAAGTTTCGGACTAGCAGTCAATATTACAGTTTTATTCTCGCCGACGTTTCGAGTTATAAGTTTCATGTTATAAGTTTTTTGTAATCTAGAATTTTGTAATTTATTTGTGTTCTCATGTACTATTTCACTCTATATATATATATATATATATATATATATATATATATATATATATATATATATATATATATATATTGTAGAGCCCTGAAGAAGACTATTGTATAGTCGAAACGTCGGCGAGAATAAAATTGTAATATTGACTGCTAATCCGAAACTTTATTAATTCCATCCCTAACACAGTCGAACATCGTTTTTTGAATAAATATATTGTAAGTAACGTTTTTATTTATTTGGGTTAAGTGTAAATATTAGACAATTTAAAAAAAAACTAATTAAGAATAAAACTATAATTAACTAGATAACACTAACACTATTTATTTATTTAACTATTAACACTACTATTTATTTTCACGATATTACTAGTTATTTATTTCACCACGCGTTCCAATCTTAGACTGCTGGTCTGTTGCAGACTGTTTACGTGATATTTATATCACTATATACTTATGTCACGTACAACTGTCCGCCTACCGGCCTCCACAGCGTCTATATACTCAACAGCGTCTGTATATTCAACTGCTCGGACAGGACTCATATCTTTCAGCTCACTGTCTGTCTATTTATGTAACTAACTTTCTCCTTCCACAGCCTCAGTATCACCAACTATCCGTCTGCCATAATTCTTTAATACCAATGCCGAGTATCCACTCCAACTCGCTGTCACTGCCCTTGTATACCTATAGCTGCACAATACTCATCAACACTACCGAGTATTCACTTCCACAGCTATTCTAATATACCAGTAACTTCTAGACTCGCTGTTACTGTCCTCGTACACTATAGCTTCCCAATACTCGTCAACACTACCGAGTATTCACATCTACAGCTATCCCAGTATACCAGTAACTTCCAGAGTACCTACGTCACTCGACACTTTACTACATACGCTCACTACGATACTGCTGTGCTTCTCAAACTCATTAGCACTCTATGGGAATATCTCTATGACTACGTTTATCTCGACGTTTGAAGCCGCTTGAATTTAATATATCCCGTTTCAATCTTCGAAATAAACGATCGAGATTAATATTTCAAGTCGCTTGAAAATGTCAAGTCAAGCCTATAAAATTACAGGCTTGGACTTACGAAGCGGCTTGACTTCTGTCAAAATAAACAGTGAAGCTTCAAATAATGTAATTATGCATGCGTACATCCGCAATATGTTGCAGTGTTATTAAATTTGTTGGTTGTTTGCATTTTACCTCATTTTATAAAAATCGCGAAATAAAATTGTCAAAAAGCGAAATATTTGGAGTAATGAAGAAATAAATGTTTTTTAAAGTTTTTGAAAGAGAAGACAAATAACAACATGACAATTTTTGATTTTGGGGTTATATATCCAGGATGAAATTAGATCATATATACCTTTCCCTGTCTGACTGCTTAATCGAGTATTCAACTATCTTTTTTTAGTCGATACGAATTTAATGAAGATTGAAAATAACTCAATCTTATTTTCAATCCGCTGAGATAAACCAATAGGACTTTTCAAGTCATACTATACTTGAATCCGCTTGAATTATCGAGATAAACGTAGTCTATGTCTCCGAATGTAACTAACTAACTATGCAACTAACTAACTAACTCCCGAGCATAGCTGCGTCCCTTTTATACAGCTGCCATTATTCCAGCGAGCTCTAGAATGTTCGACCGCATAATAACAATGAACACAAAAGGTTCAGGCGACTGGAAATAATTAAATATGTCGCGGCAGCTAGCGTGATTGCGTCATCGCTATACTTAGAATTAAGTATTACTATTAATAAGTACGATACAATAATTAATTATTGTAATGCTTTCCTGTTTCCCAAATACGAGTAAAGAAAGACATTTTTATCCCATTCAACAGAAAAGTATTCTTAAGTTAAAAATTGCCACACTACAGTCATTGAAGGAATCGAAATTCTAAATGGATTGTAGTCTATCAGACTCGTGCGATTCGATTATAATATGTCTCCTGAACGATTTTAACTGAAACTGTCATTTCCCTTCAAGGAAGTACCATTTTACAATAAATACCTTTTTCTCTGGTTTCATTCGGTATTGAATTACATTTTAGGATTTCTACAAGATTTTGTCATTTTATGACGGCATCTGTGGTACGATTTTTTTTCAAATATTCTAATTAGACATTGAATATTGTTCATACGAAGTAAAAGGTCGTATATAAAATACTTCGATCATATTGTATGTACCGTACAGAAAACACTTATACAGTTGTTAACTTTACAATGAAAATAACGTTCGCAATTATTTAATTTGTTTCAAATTGTAAGATGCAGCATAACAATAGCTAAAGACCTTGTATTAAATCGGTGGCTTAATGCAAGAATAACCAATGTTAGTTTTTCACCAAAATGAGATTAATCGTGTAAACACTTTTTTATAGATATGTTTACAGGTGTTTTCTTTAAAACAACCAGTGGTTTTTTGGGCGAACTAAATTTCTAGACTCAAAATTAAACAAATAGAGCCCATATAAAACCCAAGAAACCTTTCTCAGAAATGCTGTATTACAATGGAAAAATGAATTAATCTATCATTAAATTATGAAAAAGTTTCCTCCTTATGAATCATACGTTAATCTTCTGAATTACTATAACAACTGAATCACCTTTCGCCGAAGTTAGACAGTTATATAAATGACATTATTTATCTGACAATAAATTAATGGCACTGATTTTTACCTTCCGTCACCTTTAGGTAAGGAAGGTATTGTCTTTGCTCAAAAAAATCGGTGGTGAGTTTTTGATGAATAAGCACGTTTTAAGGTCCCTAGAATACGATTTTACACACACACACATCATCGTAAAAATAGTGAAATCATATTCTAGGGACCCTAAAACGTGCTTATTCATGAAAAACTCACCACCGAATTTATTGACCAAATACAATACCTTCCTTACATAATGGTGACGGAAGGTAAAAAGTCGCACTATCTCATTTCCTTGAAAAAGTAAATTTGGTGAAATTGGGAATAAAATCCTAAACTTCAAATTCAAATTGGAAATAATATGATACTAATAAACCATAAATGAATTTTAGAAACTTTACAAAACTAGAAACGAAATTGATACTTGGGTAATGTAGAATGTACTCGTATACAGTTTTGTTGTAAAACAGTAAAATCGGGGAAATAAAACACGTGTTCCAAAAAACAAATATGTACCTACTACATATGCAAAAATGGAAAATGCATATGCTACAATTTTATAAAAACATGTACTTTTTATAATAATTCTCGCAAAACAAAATTTAAACAATGTAAAATAAAAATAGAAACTATTCTGCAATTTCATGCATATGTATATAAAGTACATTACACTTTGTTTTAATGCGGTATCGTTTTACAGTATATTTTACCAACACCTACGTAGGACTGTATCTATTTAAATATAAAGTAACATTTTAATTGTGGGAGCGGATATAAAGATTGGCGCCAGAAATAGTAATGAAAAAAAAACTCCCCACTTCTGTGACGTCAAATTACATACAGCACGTCATTTCATACCCAATAGGAAAACAGTTTTTCCTTCACCTACGTTATTTATATAACGAATGTGGCTAAAGTACGGAACGCGAGACCGTATTAAAAAAATTAAAATCTCGAAGAGGCGTGGTGGACCAATTAAATCACGATAAGGCGTGGTTTAGTACTAGAAACGTTCGGAATTTGTGAAAAAAATGCAAAACCCGAACGCGGGATCGTTATTGAACATCTAACTTACCTTGTATATTTCTACAAAAACAACAACAAAAATCTATAGCTAATGTACAAAACTCGGCCTTAGTTTTCCAAGCATGAATGTTGTGTGTTAGGCTAGAGAATGTTAAAATGTATTTAAAGAAATAAACCACGCCTTTTTGATATTTTAATTTTATCTATACGATCCCGCGTTCGGGACTATAGACACTTTCTCATATAAATAATTGTAGGCGATAGTTTGTCACTTCTTGTTATGCTATATGGCCTTTTTGATTTCACAATCTGTTTCAGATCACTTGTTTTTTTAATATTACACTTATTTCAATAATTAATGGGCTGCTTGAGTGCCATTTTTTTATATAATATTTTTGAAGAGACGATGAAAACTTGCTACCCATATTTTTTCTTTTGGCAAAATTTTCATTAATTGGCCAGAAAAAAATTAAGGAAATTTTAATGTTTAAATTACCGCTATGTATGACGTAGAATTACGCCGAACCAATGAATGGTCGTAAAGCAAAAACATCGGTACGTCCAATAGCAACGGCATGTGCGGGTAATTTAAACATGACAGATCATCTGTTTGACGTTTGAATAATAGTTTGGATGTTAATATTTTCGTTTGTCATTTTAATCTTGTACGAGTATAAGCTAAGTTAAAATCCTTCAAATTCCTGCTTAACAAATAGAAATACGTAATAAAAGTAACAGAAACCACGCAAATTGTAAATAATAAAGAAGAGAGACAGTGACACAAAAATGTACTAATGTCAAAATCAAATTAAAACTCGCATTCGCTCGCCATCTACAGGTTACAATCTTAAATATACATCCCTTTCTCCAGTTCAAAATGATGACGTCAAAGAAAATCTTCTTTCTTCATTTATTAAAAAAACATAACTTTTTAAAAATAAAATTTATATTTTTACATACGTTTTCAACTTTATTTTAGGTATTTATTGACAGATATCAGATTTTCAGTACCACGCAAGTAGCCTATTTTAAAATATCTAATTGATATTTAGAGACATTTTCAAATTTGAGGCTAATTAAAGAATCTTATTTTTTGTTACTTTAATAATAGAAGGCATATAAAAATTCTTGCAAGAGTTCTATTATAAAATCATATTTTAAAAATATAATTCTTAATACACAGAACATAAATAAATAAATATATCATCATGGCATATTAGCCAATCTGCTTTGTACGCAGATATCGGTAATGATAAAACATTAAAATATTAGATAAAATGCTTTATACACAATTTTCACGTCAAAATATAATAAAAAATTTGTTTTCCAAATACGAACAAAAATATGGAAAACTTAACTGTCAACAAATATAAAAATATTGCCTCCAAAACGATATTTACAGAATTTGCTTTACGATATTGATGTGACAAAAAGTTTATCTCAATATTTTTATATTCCTACAATACCATATTAAAATTTTATATGTAGTTTTCGAGAATTTTATCCTAGCAATATAAATTTAACGATTATGATCTACATGAAATTTTGATGAATGTCAGGTGAGGGTTTGTCTAATTTCAAGATGTATTGATTTATTTTTAAACCATTAAAATAAAAAAAACGGTTGTTTATTCAAATGTGAAAATCATGGACAACAAGAAAAGCTCTTAAAAACGTATAGTTCAGATGATGGATAAGGACGATGAGCAAAATTGGTTTCGTTAACAAACTTCTTTAAAAGTTTTATGCTCTATAAAATGCCCTTGGCAGAAAATCATTACGAACTTTATATATATATATATATATATATATATATATATATATATATATATATATATATATATATATATAACTCATAATAGTAGAGCATTAAATTCTGCTTATAAGTTAGTAAACAAAATTCATTTCGTGTGTTTAGTAACTGTAAAAATTTAATATGAAAATTTCAGTTTAAGTGCTAGCAGTGCTAGCTGTGGAATTAAAACAAAAAGACAAACAAACGTATGCTGTTTTAACTGTCAAATATTGTAACTTTTTGAGAAGAAAAATGAATTCTGTAAAAATTTAATTATTATTCTACTTTTTGTTTTAATTCCATGGCTAGCACTATTTTTGACTTGATTTTCAACATTTTCGTATCAAATATCTGCCGCTACTAAGCATGCAAAAGTAATTTTATTTATTGAGCCAAATGCAAAATTTCATTATCTACAACTTTTATTTGAAGTATTTTTTTCTAAAATAATTTGGGAAGCAATGTACAAGGAAAATTGTTTTCCCGTGTTAAGTGCCTATGTAACGGATTTCGAGCGCCATCCGGTATATATATATATATATATATATATATATATATATATATATATATATATATATATAATATCCGGGCAGAATACGGTGTTTTATAATAATGTATTCTATCAAATTTGTCAAACAAGATATTACATAATTTAATATTGCATTAAATTTGGCATTTAGCGGAAAATGATGACATGAAATTGAATATCATTACACATTCTCATCCGCAGCGTACAACTTTGTTGTCTAATGTTCCTCTGCAGCATGGATCACAACACGATATAAACTTTGCCTTTATACCTAAAAAAAACTACAAGAATATCTATGTAATTAGTTTAGAATTTCGCTTATAGTTTATACGTGGTTTAAACTTCCTATTTCTAGAATGTGATGAAACTTCAAAAGAAAAGAAAATGAATGAATATGTATGATTATAAAATTAAAAGTAAATATTGCTTTGTCAAATAAATAAAACTGCATCGTTTTCACAGAATGAAAACCATGAATACAAAGTCTCTCTTTGTTGCATATTTTTGTAGGAACTAGAAAATATGAAATTCAATTTCAATGTGACATTTAATCTATTTCGTAGCGCGAAAAAAGTTGTACCTATCATCTTTTTACTTCGATTGAGCTCTAGCTTGGTTCTAAAATAAGTTCAATTCTTATTATGTGCCCCTGGAGAAGCGAAAGAAGAACATTAAATTTACTTGGGAAACGTGTGTATATGTTGTAGAATACAATAATTTTACTCTCAATAAAAGTGATTATAACTGTATATAACGTATGTCCCAAAAGTTTGGTCACAAATTTGTTTAAAACATTTTAAAAAGTAATAATGGTGTCTCGTGGCCGCGTGCCTGAGTGTCAGGTCGCGAATCTGGGGAACCGGGTTCGATCCCGACCGACGCCAAATATTTCGAATTGTAAATGGCACAAAATTGACTCCTGTGGTGCACTCTCCACGCCAGCAATGAGTGCCCGTGAAGTGACGCCTGGTAAGCGCCCGCACGGTGCAAATATTTCATCATTACCGCATCTGTGTACAAAGCAGATTGGCACATCCAGCAATGGGTAATAAGCCGTGATGATATATTTATTTATTTATTTATAATGGGTTTACGGCAATTTTTCAGAACAGATATAATTAACAGCTTTATAAACAACAAAATTTTTATTTTAAATTAAATGTAAAGGTCCATAGTGTTTAACAATACGCAGTCTTGTAGAAACATCTCGCATCAAGCCTTGGACCGTTGCAACATCAATCTCTCGAATTTGTCTAAAAATCCACCGTCTTAATTGTTGCTCGTTTTCGGCTTCCCAACCTCCATCATACACTTTTCGAGACAAAATAGCCCAGAAATCTTCAAATCTTGTAAACTCGGTTCACGTTTGAACCAATCAAAGAGCTAGAATCTTAAGCCCTATCTCTCCCAACGCTCTATAGTTAAAACGGATAGAGTATAAATATTACATAATAAATTTTAGGTAAGCGTTTATGATTTTATAATTCATCTTCTTAAGTAGGTATTGCATATCGAATAATTGTACTTTAGTAAAAAGGAAAGTTGAATGAGCGAAGCTGAGTTTTAATAATAGTTTATTAAGTCCTATGTGCGATCGATTTCGGAATAAATTTTACCTTTTTACTATATCATGCAGGCTGATCTAGAGCAATTTATCAACAAATTGTATTTTACTTTTTATTACTATACTTACTTACTATATCATTTTTATGTTATGAAAGTATTTTAAAATTTAAATAATTATTGCGCGATGAATATTTAAGGTAAAGTTGAGTTTAGCTTAAAACTTTTATTATGATCGAAAATCTCTGATCACTATATCAAATATTTGTTTTACCCATATACTCCGCGAATAACTTACCTGCCTTCATATTTTTGTTGACATTTTGTTATGACAACCTGTTAAGGTAACATCTAGCCGTGACTTGGCATCAAAAATATCATTAATGGTATAATGTATTATAAATAGCACAGCACATTAAGTTGTCAGCGTTTTGAGGAAGACATAATTTACATTAGAAAGATAGCACCTACCACATTAGGTGTACAGAGATTAGTTTTTATTTAAAATTCGTAAATATGATTTATTACTAAGTTTATATTAAATTTTATAGAAAACTAGGATAAAAGTTCGTGGAGTTTTAAAATGCGGTCACCTAAAACCAAAACTGGGTTAAACAAAAATGAATCCATGTTTCAGCTAATAAATTTTATTTTTTTAAATAAATTTAGTCCCTAGATGTATCATGAGATAAAGAAGAGGAGATGATTTTAACAATTAGTTGAAATTTTAATCAAATAGCTTTTATTCTTACTACACCGGCGTTTCGGTGCACACTTGCATCTTCTATAAATAAATAAATATATCATCACGGCTTATTACTCATTGCTGGATGTACCAATCTGCTTTGTACACAGAATTCGGTATTGATGAAATATTTGCACCGTGCGGGCGCTTACCAGGTGTCACCTCACGAGCACTCATTTCTGGCGTGGAGAGTGCACCACAGGGGTCAATTTTGTGCATTTAAAATTGGAAATGTTTGGCGTTGGTCGGTATCGAACCCGGTTCCACAGATTCGCAATCCGACACTCAGGCACGCGGCCACGAGACCCCGTCTTCTATAACATTCAATAAAACACAAAATAGTAAATACAAAATAATATGGACATTACATATCACGTACACAAAATCCATTCGTTCTTAACATTCAGTTTTACACATCGTACAAAAAACCTACACCTACACATACACATATACCTAACCCTACAC
Source organism: Harpalus rubripes (assembly GCA_963082715.1). Classification (NCBI taxonomy): domain Eukaryota; kingdom Metazoa; phylum Arthropoda; class Insecta; order Coleoptera; family Carabidae; genus Harpalus; species Harpalus rubripes. Next base: position 4,461,957 of record OY720457.1, read on the forward strand.
CTATACCTGTACCTACACATGCACATGCACCCACACCTACATGTGCACATGCACATGTACAGGGTGTAAATCGAAAAGTGGAACATAGGCGTTTAACATGGGAAATCAGTTTTTCTTTGCGCAAACGTTACCTAATTATTTTATGCAAAAATACTTCAAATACAAGTTATAAAGATTTAAATTTTGCATCTATTTCATGTGCAACAATTATTTTATCTCTTTATATAAACGTAAAAATTGATTATAAAATTACATTTTTATGATCTTTTAGTCTAGGCAGCCATGGATTTATTACAAAAACCAAATAAGTACGTTGTTTTCAACTGTCAATTACAAGTAATACACTTTACCTCTTTGTGTTTTGCGTTAATTTAGTACTGTAATCTAAATTTTAGTTCAAATTGACAGGTAAAAATAACGCATTAGTCTATTTTTTGTCATAAATCCTTGGCTGTTTAGACTTAAAGCTCATAAAAACTGTAAATTTATAATTAATTTTTAAGTTTATATGAAGATCTAAAATAATTTTACATACGACTACATATTATAATAATTGCATATCCAGATTTTAGTGAATAAGCACGTTTTAAGGTCCCTAGAATCCGATTATAACATTTTTACGATGATGTCCGTGTGTGTGTGTGTGTGTGTGTGTGTGTGTGTGTGTGTGTGTGTGTGTGTGTGTGTGTGTGCGTGTGTGTGTGTGTGTGTGTGTGTGTGCGTGCGTGTGTGTGTGTGTGTGTGTGTGGGTGGGTGTGTATGTGTGTGTGTGTGTGTGTGTGTGTGTGTGTGTGTGTGTGTGTGGATGTGTGTGTGGATGTTGGATGCACGATTTCTCAAATACTATAAGATTTAAGACATTTTTAACTACGGATTCCTCAATCTAACAATAATGGCAAGAGTTGATTAAGTTTTGGTAACAATTGGACAACCGGAAGTAGTAGTTACAAGAAAAAAATCATCTAAATATTATTTATTGAAAATTTATGTAAATACTTATATTAAAGAACGTTAAATTCTTTATTCGATAAATATAAATTCATTATTATATCTTCTATAGATTTAGTGATAAAGAAATGCATATAAAATAGTTTGATGTAAAAAATCTCAGATCAAACTACTACAAGGCAAGAAATTCAAATGTTTGTAATTGACACATAAATGTCACTGTCAAAAATATTTGTACATTATTATGAAGATTATGAAAATAAAAAAAAGTCAACAACGCAAAAGAATATACGTAAAAAAGAATATAAAAGGAATTTGCGAAAAATGACGAATATAAAGAAAAAGAAAAGGAAAGTAGAAAAAGAAAATTTCAGGATATTGAATATAAAGACAATGTATGTATTGTACATAATTTACATTAAGATATCCCACAGATTTTGCAAATATATGTGAGAATTATTTTGGAGTGAGATATGAATATATGTATTTGTATTTAAAAATATTTTTCGTTCTATGCGTACAACCAGGTAAAATATCTGGCGAGAGGTTATGTGCTGGCCACATCAGATTTTTATTTCGGTGATTCAAAATTGGGCCGGGTTAAAGCTCAAGATTTCTAATTTTGATTTTGATATGAGGTGGAATATTTAACTTTTATCGTATTAACACAGTAAACTTAGTACTTAAAATGCCAAAACGCAAATGAAAACAGAGAATCATTGCAAATATTGAATTATCAAATTCAGAACATTCAAGTTATCGACCCCTTTCCTTTGTTTGAAATTAATGAATTGTTTCATAACATAATTAATTCCTTTATTGAAAATTTTTTTAATATTAAAAAGTATTTAAAAGAGAATTCGGCAACGGAATAATAATAATAATTTGATATTCTTTGTAAAAGTATACCCCAAGCAAATAATTACGTGAACAATAGCAATATTTCTTTCAAGTGATTTTATCGCAGCAGTGAGAATCTGTCCTTCTGAGAGACGGAGGTTCTAATGATGCTGAACGTGATAATAGCAACGGGTACGGTTTCGTTACACAAATTAATTCAGCAATATCTCAGTAACGCTCGGTTGTCAGCGCTACTCAATCCTTGTCACGGGTAGAATATACCCTTGTACGATACGAACTTCTGTAGTTTGTAAATCGGCGGTTCTGAATCAAAGAAATTTGGGTTTCGCTGCTTTTCAGATAGAGGAGTTAATTGTCGTGCCTGGAAATTGCGCTCAAATGTTGCCTCGTTTAATTATGTATCGTCTAAAACAGGTATACTTGTTAACCATACAAATTGTTGTCGTCATAAAGAACTCTTTGTAATTGGTATAAATCGCTCATTTAATCTGCTAGCTTTGTGTATGTGGATTATTGTGGATGGCGTCACTAAAACTGGAAGGGTTGGTGAAAATATTATTTTTTCAATGAAATACGTTTACCCTAATTCCATAGGATTTTTAAATAGGCTACTTGCGTGGTGCTGAAAATCTGATATCTACCACTAAATACTTAAAGTAAAGTTGAAAACGTGTGTAAAAATATAAATTTTATTTTAAATATATATATATATATATATATATATATATATATATATATATATATATATATATATATATATATATATATATATATACCGTGTGGTGCTCGAAATCCGTTACATAGGCATTTAACACGGGAAAACAGTTTTTCCTAGCGCGTTGCTCCCTATATTATTTTAGAAAAAAATTCTTCAAATAAAAGTTGAACATAAAATTCTGCATTTGAATCAATAAGCAAAATTAATTTTGCATGCTTTGTAGCAGCAGAAATTAGGTATGAAAATGTCGAAAATCTACTCAAATTAGTGATAGCCATGGAATTAACAAAAAGCTTAACAAACAAACGTGTGTTTAACTGTCATAAAAATTTATTTACAATTTAATTTTTTAATTAAATTATCATAACGTAAAATTCTGAAGCAGAATAATAATTTAATTCTTCTATACTGTTCAAATACTCATTTTTCTGGACAAAAAATCACAATATTTGACATTTAAATCAACACATTTGTTTATCTTCTTTTTTTTAATTCCATGGCTAGCACTATTAAACTGAAATTTTTAAAAAAATTATATTCAATTTCTGAAGTTACTAAGTTGTATATTCTACAACTTTTATTTGAAGATTTTCTTTCTAAAATAATTTAGGGAGCAACGCGGTAGCAAAAACGGTTTTCCCATATTAAATGCCTATGTAACGGATTTCGAGCGCCACCCGGTATATATATATATATATATATATATATATATATATATATATATATATATATATATATATATATTTAATAAATTAAGAAAGAAGATTTCCTTTGACGTCATTATTTTGAACTGGAGAAAGGGATGCATATTTAAGAATGTAACCTGTAGATGGCGAGCGAATGCGAGTTTTAATTTGATTTTGACATTAGTTCATTTTTCTGTCACTGTCTTTCTTCTTTATTATTTACAATTTGCGTGGTTTCTGTTACTTTTATTACGTATTTCGATATGTTAAGCAGGATTTTAAAGGATTTTAACTTAGCTTATACTCGTGCAAGATTAAAATAACAAACGAAAATACTAACCTTCAAACTATTATTCAAACGTCAAACAGATGATCTGTCATGTTTAAGTTACCCGCATATGCCGTTGCTATTGGACGTACCGATGTTATTGCTTTACGGCCATTTATTGGTTCGTCGTAATTCTACGTCATACATGACTGTAATTTAAATATTAAAATTTCATTATTTTTTTCTGGCCAATTAATGAAAATTTGCCAAAAGAAAAAATATGGCTAGCAAATTTTTATTGTCTCTTCAAAAATATTAAATAAAAAAATTGTAAGTGCGAATTTTAAATAGCTCTCATCCAGCAACCATATGATTTTTAAACATTCGAATTGGCAGAAACAATAATTAATGTTTCACAATTAATCAAGGAAATGTTCACAGTCCAACAATGCACAAATATTATTCAGTGATATTGTGAAAATTCGCGTACTATAATTTGTAATTTCGACTAAAAAATCATTTCTAGCGACGAGGCTAACTTTTCGCTGAATGGTTTTGTGAAAAAGTAAAATTGCCGTAATGAGCTGAAGACAATACACAAAAATCTGATGTGGCCAACACAATACCTCCCGCCATTTACAGCCCGAGTCACAAAAAAGATTAAGTTTTTTGGATTAGCGAATTTTATTCTAATTTTGGCAGTTTATTTCTTAAAATATAGTCTAATCTAATCCAAGTAACTACCTTTTTTTAAAACCCCTCAACAGGATTAAATTATGTAGTGGGTTTACATTCACACACATGCATGCCTTAATGAAGATTAAATTTTAAATACCAGGATAGAATAGAATTCACTAATCCAAAAACAGGATTAGCTTATATATTTTTGCGAATCGTTAATTTTTATTAATCTAAATACATACCTACATATATACTTATGCTGAAAACTGTATTAAATTCCTTTTCTATTGTTCATTTACTTTTTCCTTTATAAAACGATACTATTATTAATTTGAAATGATTAGTTCTTTGACAGTAACATTTATCTGTCAGTTACATACATTTGAATGACTGTGTTTTGTTTGTTGAAAGCGTGGGCTCTGGGATTTTAATTAAAGATAATTTTATAAATTTATCCATAAAATATATAGTATTAATGTAAATCTATAGAAAATTTAATAATCTTAATATCGAAAAAATAATATTAAAGATATTTTTCGGCGAAAAACTATTTTGAGCTTCTAGTAAAGTGCCGGTTATTCGATTTTCACCAAAATATAATGGGGTTTTTCCAATATAGAAAAAGTTCGAAATACAAGGTTTCAAAATTTTGTGAATGAAAGTATTTGAGTTAGAGTGGAGGATCCACACACACACACACACACACACACACACACACACACACACACGCACGCTCGCACACACACACACACACACTCACACACACACACACGCACGCTCGCACACACACACACACACTCACACACACACACACACACACACACGCACGCACGCACGCACGCACACACACACACACACACACACACACACACACACACACAGAGAGAGAGAGAGAGAGAGAGAGAGAGAGAGAGAGAGACATCATCATGTTAAAATTAAATTCTAGGGACCTTAAAACATGGTCATTTACCAAAATCTCGATATGCGATTTTTAGCACGATCCCTATACCTCCCTTACCAAGGGTAGCGGGAGGTAAAAAAACCGTGGAGGGCTCATTGCAGCCAGAAAATGTTACAGTTTGGTGCGGACTAAGCACCACTTGTTTGAAGATATTGAAGGCTAATGGAGAGAGGTCTATAGAGCAATGATATAAGATTTTTTGGGGTTTTTTAAAAGCATATTTGTTTCGTATTTATTTACGTGATTTATCAATAATGTTAAAGATAAACAATCGAAATGGACTAGAATAATGGTCTTGTGTTTTTTGATAGAGAAAAATGCTTTCTGGTCGGTATTAGCACGAATTATACAGCGAAACATTATTTCGCAATGCCATATTTACGTGAAGAATACTATATGCGGAATGGATGTTACAAAAATCAATTAGATACTGTTTACAATAAATTCCTGTATTAACGATGGTAGAAGATGCAATTTCCTCTGTGTATGTTGGTGTATTATTATTGTAGCATGTTTATTTAACGAATCTACAAAATCAATTCCTGAATGTGAATTGCGGGTCGAAATGAAAGCAAACATAATTCACTACATATTTTATTTGGATTTGTATGTGCATTATACCACCATAATGACCAGGTTATCCTCATATTTCTTTGGAGACGTTGCAATTATGCTTAATACAGGCTATTCATCTCTGACTAGGATTTGAAGGCATTACGTCTAATGACGCCTTGATGTCTTAAATTGTAACATTGTTTGTGAAATCTGCGTCAAACGACGTAGAACAGTACAGAGAAATGAATATTAGCTACGGGCAAAAATAAGTCAAAAGAAATTTGTTAAAATATTATGGGAATAATTGTTATTAATTTTTGTAAAACCTATATCTATTTGAAATAGTTTGATTTTGATTTTAATTCTATAGCATTCAAAAAACCTAGTTTTGTAACTGATTCTGAAATTAATGTATACAAAAGCTTGTGATTACCATAGCATAACTGAATTTCTAAATTGCTAAAATTGCATTTGAATTAAACAAGGGTACAGCTTGTAGGCATTTGTTAATTAATCAAATTATGATAATTTATTCTCAGATTCAGAAAACTTCTTATGCCCAGTTTTATAAAAGATGGATAAGTAAATTACTAGCAAAATAAAATTTACTCTTAAAGTAAAATAGTTTATTCCAGAGATTTTCGTTTTATAAAGCAAGAATAAAAATACTAAGTAAATCTACAGAATAAATTACTTCATCGATTTTCGAGGAAGTAAATTTTATACTGTAGAATAAATTTGACACATCAACATTAATTAAATTAAATTCATTATAAATTTCATCTCTTGCATTATTTTTACATTTATTTATTTGTATCTAATATATTTGCTTTGCCTATTTCTGTGTATTTTTTCCCCGTTCTCTCTTTTTTCCATGTTAGTTGACACCTGGCACTTTATGACACACTTTATTTTCTATTTCGTGTCAGGAACATACATAATACAATATTATTAAAACATTCTGCGGCACATTGTTTGGAATAGATTTTTTCAGTTGGAGATTAACATTATCGTCAGTAGTGGTTTCAAGGGATACCGTTTAGTAATGTTATATCAATCTCTCTTATGCTCCAGTAGTGGAAAGATATGCCGGTATAAGAAACCGTAGTCTAAGTGTATTACGGTATTCATACACTCTTCATATGGAGGCTCTTTTCCTTTGTCCCCAGTTAAAATTGTAGTTGCAAATTCATAAAAAAAAAATTTATTACCACTCTGGCCTATAGGTTCTTAATATAGTGAAAAACAATATTAAATGTATATAATTATAGAAAATATTAAAATATTTATATGCAAAAATCAAAAAATAATGACAGATGTCATGTCTCTATCGGTAAATCACTAGGATAAAATATTTATTCTGCAAGTAGTTATTTTACTCTGCAACTTGTTTAATAAAACAGACATTTTTATTTATTCGTCGATTAAATTTACTTCCAAAATAATAACTCAGCAGTTTATTCGATGTTTATAAAACCGGGCATTAGTGACATTGTTTTTGTAAATATGTAAGTTAACTCTGTTTATTCCTTTTGGAATTTTTTATCTTAACGGGGGCGATGAGAAACTGAAGCCCAATTTGGAGCTGAGCGTTTTTTTTTTTTTGTAAATTTAACGTATTGGGGGTATAACTAGGCTGGGATTTATACAAGCCTAAGCTCATAATATTCGACTTCTGGTAATTATATCTAAAAAATACCCTAAAATTTCCAACTGTTTATTATTTTTGTGGAGCTCATGTAAGATGAAGTTAAAATGTCACAAAATACATGTAAAAAATCCAGCATAATACCTTCCGCCATTTACAGCCCGAGTCACAAAAAAGATTAAGTTAATCCTTATTTTTGGATTAGCGAATTTCACTCTAATTTTGACAGTTTATTTCTTAAAATTTAAAATATAGTCTAATCTAATCCAAGTAACTACCTTCTTTAAACCCCTCAACAGTATTAAATCCCAGTTACAGAGTGGGTTCACATTCACACACATCCATGCCTTAGTAGGATTCGAACCCAGAGCCCCGAGGGCACTCATGACATGAGGCGTTGCTCTAACCATTGAGCCACCAGAGCTATAATAAAATGAAGATTAAATTTTAAATAACGGGATATAATAGAATTCACTAATCCAAAAATGAGGATTAGCTTAAACATTTTAGTGAATCGTTAATTTTTATTAACCTAAATACATACCTACATATTTACTTATGCTGGAAACTATATTGAATTCCTTTTCTATTGTTCTATTTACTTTTTTCTTTTTAAAACGTTACTAATATTATTTTGAAATGATTAGTTCTTTGATAGTGACATTTATCTATCAGTTACATACATTTGAATAACTGTGTTTTGCTTGTTAAAAGCGTAGGCTCTGGGATTAAATTATAGATAATTTTATAAATTTGTCCATAAAATATATAGAAAAGGTATTAATGCAAATCTATAGAAAATTTAATAATCTTCAATTTTTATAATAACATTAAACTCGAAAAAATAACATTTAAAGGTATTTTTCGAAGAAAAACTATTTTGAGCTTCTAGTAAAGTGCCATTTCCGGTTATCCTATTTTCACCAAAATCTAATGGGCTCTTTCCATTATAGAAAAAGTTCGAAATACAAGGTTTCAAAATTTTCTGAATGATAGTATTTGAGTTAGAGTGGAGGATCCACACATACATATATACATACATATACATAGATACATACACACACACATGCATACATACATACATACATACATACATACATACATACATACATACATACATACATACATACATACATACATACATACATACATACATACATACATACATACATACATACATACATACATTCGTACATTCATACATACATACATACATCCATACATATACATACACACATACACACAGACATCATCGTGAAAATGTTAAAATTGGATTCTAGTAACCGTAAAACGTGGTCATTTACCAAAATCTCGATATGAGATTTTTAGAATTATCCCTGTACCTCCCTTACCAAGGGTAGCGAGAGGTAAAAATCACGGCTCAACAAAATGTTACTGTCAATTTTAGATAAAATATTTCTCCAATTAAAACATAGTCCGACAAAATGTGTCATTGTGTGGATTTGATTTTAAAAATAGTTTCCATTTTCCGTTCCTAACAAGCCCAATTCTAGTCTGAATAGAATGTAATACCGCTCATTCTTCAAGTACTGAACGGAAACGGATGCGCACACAGCCATTATTGTCCTAATTTGTTACAATTGAAACTAGTTACAAGGTTTCATTTATAATTGTCATTGAACCTTTAATAGGTTTTCCAAGAAAAGAATATTAGAAAATGAATTGTCCTCTTAAATATATTCAATAGATAATTATTATTTATACGAACATATTCATCTTAAATTCTTATTAAATATGTTGCAAATTTCATAAGAACGATTTTGATTGCATTTTCAGTGCAATACATAAAATGTATCTGTAACTCAGTGATATATAACATAAATCCAATAGTCTTTCATACTCGTACGTGTTTGAAATTCCCGCGAAAATATTCTAGTTGCAGATTATCTAACGTCTTGTCGTCATTCCTTGCACGAAACTGTCATTCATTAAATTATAACGATGAGTAATTAGTTTGGTATTACGGCAAGGACGCTGATCTTCTAATTTCATCGTTGCTATATCATTAAGCCATTAATTAATATCTTTGTATGATGATATGACATTGCGCCCAATGATATGTAGTTTTGTCACAGTTCTGAAACTAATTATGACAGCTTTTCTTACATTTATATTGCGTATATGTAATTCATATCATTTAAAATGGACTTGGAGATGATTTTCTGATTTGTCTTAGTTTAATTTTTTTTTTGTTTGACTAGGTTTTACACATTTAGTAATTTGACTTTGTTTCAAATTATATATGAGTACTTAACTTCAATACAATATAGTGATTTGACTTCGTTTAAGTTTTTTTTTATAATTTGACTAAGTATGAATCCAATTATTGATTCGACTTAGTCGTTTTTTCTAAATTAGACTTAGTTTCAGTCCCTTTATTAATTTGACTTAGTTTTAAATTTTGACTATTTAGAAAAATATACTGATTTGACTTAGTTTTAATTTTTTCAATTTAAATAAGTTTAACTTTTTCACAATTTCACATAGTTTGTTTTTTTACAATTGACATCTATTTATTGATTTTATTTAGTATTAAATTTTGACTAACTTTAAATCTGTGTACATATTTAACTTAGTTCAAATTTTTCACTATTGCACTTAGTTTAATTTTACAATTTGGCTGTTTAAATATGTTAATTGATTTGACTTAATTTATTTTTTTACCTCCCTCTACTCTTGGTAAGGAAGGTATAGGGATCGTGCTAAAAAGAGATTTTGGTAAATGACCACGTTTTAAGGTCCCTAGAATCCAATTTTAACATTTTCACGATGATGTCTGTGTGTATGTGTGTATATGTGTGTATGTGTGTGTATGTGTGTGTGTGTGTGTGTGTGTGTGTGTGTGTGTGTGTGTGTGTGTGTATGTTTCCTGTTTACGCTCTAACTCAAATACTATCATTCAGAAAATTTTAAAACCTTGTATTTATACCTTATTCTAATATGGAAAGAACCCATTAGATTTTCGTGTAAATCAGATAACCGCAAATGGCACTTTACTTAAAGCTCAAAATAGTTTTTCTCAAAAAAATATATTTAAATGTTATTTTTTCGAGATTTATATTATTATAAAAAATAAAGATTATTTAATTTTTTATTAATTTGCATTAATACTTTTTCTATATATTTTATGGATAAATTTATAAAATTATCTATAATTTAAATCACAGAGCCTGCGATTTAAACAAACACAACTACTCGATTAGACAGTTAATAGGTGCGTTCAATGAAGTAAGCAAATCTAGCAAATGCTAGATAAGCAAACAAGACTTGTTGCTTAGTTCGCTGAACGATTTGCTAGCTATATGACGAACTGTCATCCACAACTGTCATCGAGAAATGTATATAGATGTCAAATATAAAATTCTGTAATTGTGTATCTGTCGTATCTCTTTTCTTGGTCTGCAAACATATGGAAAATGAATTTATATATTTATTTTCAGGTAGTGGAATTAATTTAGAAGAAGCTATATTGAATATAAAAAAATATTTTAAATTTAATAATGTTATAAACATCCATCACAAAACTCTCAAAGCCTTTTTTACATGTGGTTGATAGACATACACCATATAAAGAAATAGAATCAGTTCAAGTTAACTTCATGTATGTAAAATTTGTATTTCCCGCCATTATATTTGAAACTTAGCAAGACAAGCGAGAAAATTGTGGCTTGGATTGCTTGCGAGCAAATCAAGCAAATGCTAGGCTAGCAAAGTCGTTCAACAATTTTTACTTCCGGTTGCTTGTTTTGCTGGGCTTATTGAACGTACCTTATATCTCAAATGTATAACTGACAGATAAATGTCGCTGTCAAAGAACTAATCATTTCAAATTAATATTAGTAACGTTTTAAGAAGAAAATAGTAAATAGAACTATAGTTATATGGAATGGATTTTAATACAGTTTCTAGTATAACTAAATATGTAAGTATGTATATTTAAATTAATGAAAATTATATAGTGGGAGGTGTTGTGTTGGCCACATCAGATTTTTTACAACTTCAAACCATGTAGGTATTAATTTGATTGTTTAATTTCTACTGATTTTATTTAGTTTTAAATTTTGAGTAAGTTAAAAATATTTATTGAATCGTCTTAGTTTAATATATTATTATACAACTTGATTAAGTTAAAATCGATTTACTAATTTGACAGTTAAATTTTGATTAAGTTTAAATCCATTTTGTAAAGTGATTTAATTTATTTTTGTTTTACAATTTAACTAAGTTTAAATCTATTTACTGATATGACTTGTGCTGCAATTCTGAACAAATTTGTAAGTATTATAGATCTGTAAATCTGTAAAAAACTGACAAAACCGCATCTATTTTTGTTGATAAATATAAAATTATACATAAGAGTGCCAGCTTTCGTTGCGATTTTGTTCATTATTTACAGATCTGTAAAATGAAATAATTGCGTAGGCTTCCACAGTCTGAGTCATGAGAAATATTCGTTTTCCGGGAATGGACTGTCATATTTTGAGTCAGAGCTCAACGTTTCGCCCGCAGTCGTATAGGGCATCTTCAGGAGCAAGGGGGATAGTACTGTCTTAAACAAGGTTACCCGACGTGTCAACCACGCTAGAGGCCGAGTTTAAGCAACAAGAGGGGGAGATTCAGTTTACAAGGTTACCCGACGTGTAAACCACGCTAGAGGCCAAATAAACCAAGGCCGAGAAGACAGAATTTTCAAATAAGATGTTATGCCCTGTGTTGTGTTGGTGTTCTGCGACCGCAGATGTTAATACCATACCATTACGCAGACAGCGTTTGTGTTCTGACAATCTAGTGTGAACACTCCTTCCTGTTTCACCTATGTATACTGAGCCGCAAGAACAAGGAATACTATAAACACCGGGTGACGACAAGGGTTAGCGTTTATCTTTAGTTTGGGGGAGTATTTCTGAGATTTTTTGTGTAGGTTTAAAAAAGACCTTAATGTTGTTTTTATTAAGAATTCTATCTATTTTATCCGAGAATCCTTTAATGTAAGGGATAGATGCAAATGTTTCGAACGAGGTATCCACGGGTTTTTTGGGTAAAGGGTTTAATTGTCTATGAATTACATTATTGATTAATTTTATGTCATAGTTGTTCTGCAAGATTTACAGATTTGTTCAGAATTTCAGTATTAGTTTAGATTTTTTCACAATTTCACTGAATTTAAACCAGGTAAATTTTTGATATGATTTAGTATTAAATTTTGATTCAGTTCAAATCCATTTACTGTCACATATACTTTTGCGGGTTGAGCCTGGCGTATCCAGGATTTATTTTCATATTGTGAACAGTATGTTAAGAGAAATTGAAATCTGAATATGAAATATAGAAAGTTATTGCATGGAAAACCAATTTTAAACTTTCTTGTATTCATTCGTTGTGTTAAGCTCAACGAGCTTTTATCCTAGTAATGATTAATTAAGTTCTAGTTTCTCTCATGAAATATACATTGGTATGGAATTGGAAATCAGATTCAGTAAAAGGTTTACGTAGGCGATAAAACAGGTAACAAGATTACGATTAAAGGGACACGATGGCCATTGGTCACGGGCGTCGATTGCCCTCGGCAATCCTTTAAAGTTATTACCTTTTTTGCGGGTCTCAGGGAAGCGATTCCGCTACGATTGTGCTGAGACAATTTTTACGGCTTAATTAATGAATACAGTCGACGACAAAGAAAGTAATTGGATCCTTAAATAGTGAAGCCAAGTTTGCTTTGAGGGCTATTGTTTTTTAGAATTAATTTTTAATTATCGTAAAAGTATCTGAAAAGAGGAACAAAAACCTACAAATTTGTATTTTATACACAAACTTTTCATAAAAAAATATTTGAAATCGTCATTAACCGAACAAAAATCGTCATTCAAGTTCAGAAATCTGCACTAAAGCAATATCTACCACACGAGAATATAGAGCTGAATGCTTATCCCTGCTCAATGCGTCGCGCTAAACTATGAGACCAGCGCGCTAGTATAGCCCTCTAAAAACAGTAGCAGTAGAGCTACAGCAGTCAGCGTGAATGGACGCACATCACAGCGCAGCACGGAACGTCAAATTTCGATTGTTTTACCTTCCGTCACCCTGAGGTAAGGAAGGTACTGCCTTTGTTCAAAAAATTCGATGATGAGTTTTTAATCAATAAACGTTTTAAGGTCCCTAGAATACGAATTTACTATTTTTACGATGATGTCTGTATGTGTGGGTGCGCGCGTGTGTGTGTGGATTTATATATATATATATATATATATATATATATATATATATATATATGTGTGTGTGTGTGTGTGTGTGTGTGTGTGTGTGTGTGTGTGTGTGTGTGTGTGTGTGTGTGTGTCTGTGTGTGTGTAACAAAAATTTCGCCTGCGATAATTCAATACTACAATTTCAAAAATTATAATTTTTTCGTATTCTTCTTCGTTACATCCATATGAAGAGCTGATTAGATGTTGGTTACAATTGGTCAACCGAAAGTACCATCATTTGAAGATTTTAACAGTTTTTCTTGAAAAAACTATGGTTAATATCATTTTTTCACATTTAATGTTATTATAAATATTAAAGAACATTTTATTCTCTATACGATTTGAGCTGATTTTATACTTAATATTAAATGAATATAGAGTTTAAAAATTATAAAGAAATTAAATTTCATAAAGTAGCCATAGCTCTGGAAACAGCTACTAAATTCTGATTTAAAGATACCAATGTCAAGTGAAATTGACATAGTGTGTTTGTCTTATAATTTTACTGGACATATAAGATCTTTTGCTATAAATTTTCTGTATGGAATTTGCATAAAATACATACAACTGCCGGAAGGTAATGTACAAGAAATAGAATCTTTAGCAAGAAACTTTCTCTATGAAATTTGTACAAAATACATAGAACTGACGGAAAGTAATGTGCTGGCCACATCAGATTTTTTATTGAAGGATATTGCAAAAATGTCATGGAGAATATACTTCATTTATTAATCATTATTACGCCATAAGAACACAACAATCTTGGAAGAGTTTGTAAACATATATTTTAGTAAATTTATTTTCTTAAAAAAAAATATGGAACGTAACCTTGCCCTATTATTTTAAAAAGATACGAACTACTTGCTTATTTTCATAAGTAAAAGTTATGTTCCTGTTTCTAAAAATTTACAACAGGTATATATAAATATTTATTAATAGCGTAAAATACATCCACACACGACACGCAAGATGGGAATCGAAAACAAGAACTTACGACGCCCGAAAATTTACGAATAAAGTTAATTCACCAGAGGGTATACGCCTTCTGTTCTTCTTACTACATCCCAGAGAAAGTCGGGCTTTATACTCGGGCGGAAATCAGTTAAATGAAATTATAGGTTGGAAAACATGTTTACGGCGGGAACAGGAACAGGAACAGCCAACTATGACATCATTCTTTTCCGATTAAACTTTCAAACTAGAAAGATGCTTTTTTCCACAGAGAAACTTCGGAAGCCCAATTAAATTTAGGATATACAAGATGGTGAGCAAATATAGGACATTAACACTTTCATAATTTCCAGCTTTCGTAATTATTTTAGGTAAAAAAGCATTAAATAAAAGTTGTAGAGCTTAAAATAAAACGGCAGAAAGTATGTATGAAAATATCGAAAAATCATTGCGAAAATAGCGATAGCCATGGAATTGGAACAAATAAATTAACATATGTTTATCTGTCAAGGGAGCAATTTTTAATTAATAAATAATTATTTCAACAGAACTTACAAATAATAATTAGCAAACTAATCTTATTTGACAGAAAAGCTGTTACATTCGCCGTCAAATAAATATGGACCGATACTTAACATTTTCGGCTTGTTCGGCAAACTTTCCTTCTCGTGAAAGAAATATATAATTTACTCACGAGTTGCATACAAATTTTGTGTCCGCTTGTCCAGAAAGTGACCTTTTTCATGCCTGTTTTGCGTGCGCAAAGTGGTTCATTTCTTAACAGTTCGACAGACTGGGTGGCAAAGTAAAAGAATCGAGCGCAAAATCGCATTTTGCGCACGGCTCTTTTACTTTGGCGCACGGCCTATTCACAGTGTTAGGAAATGAACCACTCGCAAAACAGGCACTCAAAATGTCACCTTTTGGGCAAACTGGATAAAAAATATTACATATAGCAAGAGTGTAAAATGACATTGCCGCTCTCGCATCTTTGAAGCTTTTAGCTGCGCTTCGAGCTTGAAACTTTATGCTCGTACGACAATGTAGCATTTTGCACCCTTAGTACACAATAACTATTTTTTACCTCTCGCATATCCAGATTTTAATGAATAAGCACGTTTTAAGGTCCCTAGAATCCGATTATAACATTTTTACGATGATGTCCGTATGTGTGTGTGTATGGATGTGTGTGTGTGTGTGTGTGTGTGTGTGTGTGTGTGTGTGTGTGTGTGTGGATGTGTGTGTGTGTGTGTGTGTGTGTGTGTGTGTGTGTATGTTGGATTCACCATATCTCAAATACTATAAGACTTAAGACATTTTTAACTACGGATTCCTCAATCTAACAATAATGGGAAGAGTCGAGTCAGTTTTGGTAACAATTGGACAACCGGAAATAGTAGTTACAAGAAAAAAATCGTCTAAATATTATTTATCGAAAATGTATGTAAATACTTGTATTAAAGAACATTAAATTCTTTATTCGATAAATATAAATTCATTATTATATCTTCTATAGATTTAGAGATAAAGAAAGGCATATAAAATAATTTGATGTAAAAAATCTCAGATCAAACTACTACAAGGCAAGAAATTCAAATGTTTGTAATTGACACATAAATGTTACTGTCAAAAATATTTGTATGCCTCTGTCAAAAATATTTGTACATTATTATGAAGATTATGAAAATAAAAAAAGTCAACAACGCAAAAGAATATACGTAAAAAAGAATATAAAAGGAATTTGCGAAAAAATGACGAATATAAAGAAAAAGAAAAGGAAAGTAGAAAAAGAAAATTTCAGGATATTGAATATAAAGAAAATGTAAGTATTGTACATAATTTATTTTAAAATATCCCATAGATTTTGCAAATATATGTGAGAATTATTTTGTAGTGAGACATGAATATATGTATTTGTACCAGGTAAAATATCTGGCGAGAGGTTATGTGTTGGCCACATCAGATTTTTACGTTTGCAATGGGAGCGTAAAAAAAAGTGCTGTAGCGTTTCATTATTTCACTCCGCAGCGTTAAAAAAGTGCCTTTTTTCATACTTTATAAACCCATTTTAATGAAAAAAGGGTACTTTTTTAACAGACGTAAATAAAAATAAATTTGGTGCCCTTTAGTATTTACTCAAATCAGAAGAAAAACTTAAGTAATTATATTAAAAATAAATCGAATAATTACAATTAATAATTATTACTCAAACGTTGTTTCGCTCTTTAGCATATTTAATTAATCTGTTTGCCGGAGGCCGGAGTGTTTACAGTTTTCTAGACTACTTTTATAATCAAGGATCAAGGGTATTTTTTTTTTGTACTTATAATTTAATTGTGATTTTAAAATAAGAGTATTATTATAACTTCCTAATGACAAAGCGTGTATTAGTTTTAGACTAGAAATACATGTGTTTCTGAATTCCGTATTATTAGTCTTCCTGTTTGTATACGTTTTAATGCTTGCTGAGAAAATAAGAATAAGTAGAGACGGAAGGAGTTGTGTCTAGCTTTTCACTTTTGCCGCTCGCTTTTGAAGTACGAAATGGGATTCAGAACAAAATGATCAGCCTTCAGAGGAACTGCTTGGGGCAACTTGGATTGTTTGTGTTGTTCTATTTTCCTAACTTCGCGTTTTATGTGTTGTCTCTTCAGTAAATAGTTGTACAAAGCCTTAGGTCTTTACGAATTATGTAATGCGTAAAATATACCACTAAGTGCCTTCTAAGTACTTATTAAATTAAATAATATATATATATATATATATATATATATATATATATATATATATATATATATATATATATATATATATATACCGGGTGTAGAAATGAAAAGTGGCGCATAGCGATTACCTAATCATTTTACAGCAAAAGAAAGTAATATTAATTAAATAATATTTTTATATTTTGCGTTCATAATGAAGTCATTACGATTCGCAATTGCGTATCGTAATGACCTTCATTTCGATACGCAATTTTTTGTTTTAGACGGTTGGTACTAGATGACGTTTCTTTAACCCAGTTTTACCTAATTTATTTTTAGTTAATTGACAATTCATTTTAATAATATAATGTCGAAATTATTATTATTATTTTTTTTTATTTAGGGAAAATTATTTACATGAAAATGTACAAATGGTTACAAATATAATCACAAATTGAGTAAGTAAATGTTATTGTAGAAGGCGCAAACATAAAAAATAGTATAAAGAACTCATTTTATAAGACTTTCTTTCGCACTTGTCAATTAGAAAACTCGCTAACGTTCGTTTTCGAAATTTTAACGCGTGCGAAAAAATTAATGTTCGATCCCGACAGCGACCAAATATTTCGAATTTTAAATGGCACAAAATTGACCCCTGTGGTGCACTCTCCACGCCAGCAATGAGTGCCCGTGAGGTGACGCCTGGTAAGCGCCCGCACGGTGCAAATATTTCATCATTACCGTTATCTGTGTACAAAGCAGATTGGCACATCCAGCAATGGGTAATAAACCGTGATGATATATTTATTTATTTTATATTTATTTAATGTTCTTTTTGAAAAATTGTTAGAGTTCATTGAAAAATGAAACAAGTAACCTGAATAAAAAATTCACTTTAACATTTTTTTATATAATTTCTTTTAGGTATAAACTCAATTTGTTCAGAATCTGCACAAGAAATATCAAAGTGAATATTTTATTTAGATTAATAGTTTCATTTTTCAGAGCACTCTAACGATTTTTCTAAAAGAACATTAAATTTTATTTTATTAATATCTCGTGAAATATTAATGATTATGTAAGTAAGTTGAGTTTATAGGATGTCTTTTTAATTTCTGAACAATTTATATTCTTACCTTTTTTGCGCTAAAATGAATACTCGTAGGTAAAGAGATATAGAAGTATTAAAAAAATAACTTTGAAATCGCTATATGCCACGTTTCATTTCTTCGCCCGGTATATATTATTTTTTAAAAAACCTTAAATTTAAAAATATCGTGAAATATATATTAGATATTTAAAATTAATTATTAAAATTCGTTTAATATTTTGAAGTCACGTGATCTGAAACTGGATGTGACATCAAAGTTCATACAGCTTAACATGGTGACAAACTATCGACTACGTTTATAGCAAGTAGAAAACTCCTGAGTTTTTTTTATTATTATAAAAATTTATAATTTTAAAAACAATTATTGTGTTTAGAATTCTATTTTTTGTTAACTTAGAGAATTGATCCGCCTTTTCCAAAGAAGTGATAATATTTTTTGTTGGTTTATTTATTTGTTTGTTTTTTTTTTTTTTAGTAAATATTGAATTAAATAGTAATAATAGGTACTGTTAATCGAAAACACGCAGCAATATGGCCATATTTAAGGAATGGTGCACTCAGTGCTCCGCGCGACCACTTACGTTACAAAAATAGGCGCGACCACTTAAGGGTTAAAGTTTGTACCCAAATTGTGAACATCCTATATTTATAATCACCTTTAGCAAGCGCATATTATATTTAGATATTATAATTTGGAGTATATTCGATACTGCATTAGAGGTCCATAATTAGTTAACAATTTGTTAACATTATTAGTTACTGATAGCAATAATGCTTTGTATCTTCTAAATCAATAGCGATAGTTTACGAGCTAGTACATCTAAGTTTAGCCCTAGAATTTCACAACTTATATTATGTGGTGATGCACTTAATAAAGTTTCACTATGATAAAATTTAATGTGTTTTTAATGCTCTGTTAAAACGGTGAGATATATTCAGAAATCTAGTCATTTGAACGAGGTCCACTTTAAAATGATCTCACATAAAAGTTACGAGAAGATATTACTTAATTTATAGGGAGCAAATAGGTTGATAAGACGAACATACTATGTTCATATTTAGCTTTTCAAACACACATTGTATTTAATAATAACAAAACTTCTCATGAGGTTATAGACAAGAATATTTTTGATGATTCGGGAAGTAGATTTAACATCGCCTAGAGACAAATGAGTCTTATCAGGGTTGTAAAACTAAAGTTCTTATTCCCTTAATTTATAGGAACAACCCATTGTCAATATTTCAATAAAAAAAAAATTTCGTAAAGAAGTCAAATAGTCCAGTTAATGGGGACCAAAAAAGACTTTTGCCTTACACACGGTGGTGTAGAAACAATTTTAACATATGTTGTTTGGGTCGGGACGGAGATGAAAAGTTCAAGTTTTTGACCTTGGGATGGTTCGGCGCGAACCGCTATCTTGGATCAAAGGTGCAAGAAAGGAGTATTTTTTGGGTTTTGACTATTTTCTCAAAAACAATAGCCCGTCTCAAAATTTTACAAGGATACAAAATTAAAGCATACAAATTTTTGTATAAAAAAGTTTGTAACATTTTTTTACCTAGGATGAATTCTCAAAGAGTTATGTTAAAAATATGTTAACCAGAATAATAATTTATGAAAAAATCTGGTGTGGCCAACACAATATCTCCCGCCATTTACAGCCCGAGTTACAAAAAGATTAATTTTGACAGTTTATTTCTTAAAATATAGTCTAATCTAATCCAAGTAACTACCTTTTTTTTAAACCCCTCAACAGAATTAAATCCCAGTTACAGAGTGGGTTCATATTCACACACATCCATGGCTTAGTTGGATTTGAACCCAGAGCCCCGAGGGCACTCATGGCATGAGGCGTTGCTCTAACCATCGAGCCACCGAGATAGAATAGAATTCACTAATCCAAAAATGAGGATTAGCTCTTAAACATTTTTGTGAATCGTTAATTTTTATTAATCTAAATACATACCAACATATTTACTTATGCTGGAAACTGTATTGAATTCCTGTTGTATTGTTCTATTTACTTTTTTTAAAAAAGTTTCTAATATGATTTTGAAATGATTATTTCTTTGATAGTAACATTTATCTGTCAGTTACATACATTTGAATAACTGCGTATTGTTTGTTTAAAGCGTAGGCTCTCGGATTTAAATTATAGATAATTTTATAAATTTATCCATAAAATATATAGAAAAAGTATTAGTGCAAATCTATACAAAATTTAATAATCTTTAATTTTTGTAATATTCTCGAAAAAATAACATTTAAAGGTATTATTGAAACTATTTTGAGCTTCTAGTAAAGTGCCATTTCCGGTTTTCTGATTTTCACCAGAATCTAATGGCTTCTTTCTATTACAGAAAAAGTTCGAAATAGGTTTCAAAATTTTCTGAATAATAATATTTGAGTTAGAGTGGAAGATCCATACACACATACACACAGACATCATCGTGAAAATGTTAAAATTGGATTCTAGGGAACTTAAAACGTGGTCATTTACCAAAATCTCGATATGCGATTTTTAGCACGAACCCTATAGCTCCCTTACCAAGGGTAGCGGGAGGTAAAAATTATATTACTCAAGAAAGTAAATTATTGATGATTTTTAAATATTTTTTTTCAACGCTTTTCTACAAATTCATAAACCACTCTGACCCGGTTAAAGATATGATAACGATTAAAGATGAAAAATATTACTTATTTAATAGTTGTCCAAATGAAATATAAAAAACTTACCCGATTTGCAGATGTTTAATACTTTAGAGGGATTTCTTATAAGTTTAAGTTGTTAGTAACACGCTAACCGATCATCGACAAAAATCGTGTAATACATGAAATGATAAAGAATTTCATGCTGAATCCAAATTTTTGAACAGTGACATCATATTTTTAACCGGGTCAGAGTAGTGTATTAATTCGTAGAAAAGCGTTGAAAATTTTTTTAAATCATCGATAATTTACTTCTTTCGATGCCACAATGACTGTAAACTGTTTTAAATAGTAAAATCTATTAGACTAAGTATTAAATACCTAATATACTGTTATTTAACAAGTATATCTAGATTTGCTGTACTCTACACAGACTTTTCATTAGAAATATATTTGTAATTTGCATTACCTTTGAGTGTTTGTGGTATGAGCACAGGAATTGCTGTTCCTTCATTCCAATAAGCACAAGCAGAAAGCGCCAATGCATCCAATTCAGTCTCGTTTATCGCTGCGCTTGGCTTCGTCTGATTCTGATTCCTACATAACTCTGCTTTTCCTCTAATCTTCTCGGATACGGATATACAGATATTCTAATACGATATGCATTTTCTAATGTTAATTAGAATTCACTGATACTTGTATCATGTACCTATTTGCTATTTGAATTTTTCAAGAATAAAATCATTGAATTATAATTTGTTGACTAGTTTATTTAAATTAATAACAAAAGGAAAAAAATCATAAATATATAAACGGTGTAAGTATTAGTTTTTATTTTTTTAAAATATTATTTATATCCAGGTATAATTACTATTTATTGTTGCAACAGATGACAACTTAGTCAGGATCATAAACTTTGTTTAGGACTTATACAAAAATTTTAAAGTAGATTTATATAATAATGTGGTCAACGTATTCAGCACGTATCGCTTCCGCGTCGATAAAAATAACCATGTCGTAGTCCCTAGAGTTCATGTGAAAAAAAATATTTTTAACCATATTCTCTCTCAAATATTATTTAAGGGAAAGATTAATATAAAAATCTGATGTGGCAAACACAATACCTCCCGCTATTTAATTTTTATTAATTTAAATATACATACTTACACATTTAGTTATGCTGGAAACTGTATTAAGATCCATTCCATATAACTCTGATTCTACTTCCTTTTTAAAACGTTACTATTATTAATTTGAAATGATTAGTTCTTTAACAGTGACATTTATTTTTCAGTTACATACATTTGAGACATTTGAGATATGAATTGTGTAATCAAGGAGTTGTGCTTATTTAAAACGTAGGCTCTGGGATTTAAATTTCACTTAAATTTATAAATTTATCGATAAAATATATAGAAAAAGTATTTATGCAAATTTGTAGAAAATTTAAAAATCTTTAATTTTTATAATAACACAAATCTCGAAAAAATAACATTTGAAGGTATTTATCGAAGAAAAACTTTTCGGTTTGATTTACACCAAAATCTAATGGCTTTTTCCAATGTTAGAATAAGGTAAAAATACAAGGTTTCAAAATTTCCTGAATGATAGAATTGGAGTTAGAGCGTAAACAAGAACTACACATACACACAGACATTATCGTGAAAATGTTAAAATTGGATTTTAAAACATGGTCATTTACCAAAATCTCGATATGCGATTTTAGCACGATCCCTATACCTCACCAAGGGTTGCGGGAAGTAAAAAGTATTAATTTCTCTGTTTCGGAATTATACCTTAGAATGACATCTTAAACGAATTTTGGTGACATTTTCTTATTTGGGATTGGTACGATTGCATTAAATTCACAAAATATCTTGGCAACGGACAGAATAAAAACGTAAATCACTGTTACCAACCTAACTAATTGGTCAAAAATATCCCTTAATGCAAATTGTCAATTATTTTTATTTAGTCTGTTATATGTTAATTTTTTTCGTCAATTTTAAGAACTTGGCTAAGTTCTAGAAATTGAGTGTAAAACACTTGCATTACACTTGTCAATTTTTGCATAAATTTCAAGTTCGTAGGAAACTGCTGAATAAGCTGAAAATAGAGCATGTTCTATTTTTAGTGCTTTCTACTCTTTCTACTAATCTTAATAGCACACCAATAAGTCCATTTAATTATATGTATGTTACACAATATGAAAAAAATCTGATGTGGCCAGCACATTACCTTCCGTCAGTTTTATGTATTTTGTACAAATTTCATACAGAAAGTTCCTTGCAAAATATTATATTTCTTGTACATTACCTTCCGGCTGTTATATGTATTTTATACAAATTCCATACAGAAAATTTCTAGCAAAAGATCCTACATTTACAGTAAAATTATAAGACTTATGTCAATTGCACTTGACACTGACATCTTTCAATCAGAAATTTATTAATATAGTTGCTGTTTCCATAGCTGGCTACTTTACGAAATTTATTTTTTTATATAATTTTTAACTCTATCCATTTAATATTAAGTATAACATGCAGTCAAATAGTATAGAGAATAAAATATTTTTTAATATTTATATTAACATTAAATGTGAAAAAATGATATTTAACATCGTTTTTCCAAGAAAACTGTTAAAATCTTTAAACGAGGGTATTTCCGGTTTTAAGTTTTTAAAATTGACAGAAAAATTTGCAATTGTAAATCTGGCGTAAAGAAATAATGTAAATGAAAGCCGAATGCTTAAAATTCAATGATTACTAATGTATTGTGAATAAAATATTGCACACACTATGTATGTAAAATATTGTCACATATTACTGCAAAACTCTAGCCGTAAAAATTAAGGTACAATTTTTGACGCCACATGTTTAATACTGGATCAACTAAGTAAGTTCAACTAGTTTCTGTTATTAACACAAACTGCAATAACTATTTCGGCAAGTTAAACAAATGGAGCAAATCGCGTCATGCAGAAATTACAAGCAAACAACCTAAGGTTGAAATATTTGCCTAATGAATTCATTTGGCATAGTCCCGAGTTTAACATCATTATTTATGTTTATGTACATATTCCTAATGCTGTTTCGTTTCCATGGTGCGCTGCTTTCACTTTTTCTCTTTTGTATATTTTGAAAACAAATAATTTGGGAGTCCATTGAGAGTTACACGTGTATTTTGGAGCTGGGTTTTGTATTCAACGTTTTCCACAACAAAGAACACAAGACAAAATTGGTGAAAAGTAAATGTTTGAGAAGTTGAATGATCTTAAAGGAAAATAACAGTGAGACGTTCATTGGAATAAGAATAAAGAAATATAAAGTCCGTTTTCACGGATACGCATGTCATCATACGTAAGCAAGTGGTTCAAATCGAAGCGGGGGAGGGGGAGAGATATATAAGTATAATGGATGAAATATACCTTTTTTATTGTCTAAAAGCATTTATAAAATTTTATATATATATATACAGGCTGTCTCACAACTCGCGCCCCAGAGCGAATGAGGAAATACGAGACTGCACTGGGTTTTTAATTTCGAAGAAAAAAAAATCTAGCTTAAAAGATATTCGAGAAAACACCTCTTAAAATTGACCAATCAGAGATCTACACCTTTAACGTGTGTTTGCCGTAATTTTACGTTACTAGGGTTTTATTTATTTATTTATTTATTTATTAATTTAGCGTTCTCAACAGAGCTAAGTGCTCCAATTTCAGAGAAGTATTACATTACATGCAAAGTACAGGGTGTAAATCGAAAAGTGAAACATAGGAGTTTAACATGGGAAATCAATTTTTCTTTGCGCAAACGTTACCTAATTATTTTATACAAAAATCCTTCAAATAAAAGTTATAGAGATTTAAATGCAGCATCTAAATCATGTGAAACGATTATTTTATCTCTTCATATAAACGTAAAAATTAATTACAAAGTTACAGTTTTTATGAGTTTTTAGTCTAAGCAGCCATAGATTTATGACAAAAAACAACGTATTTGTTTTTTTTTTGTCATATATCCATGGCTGCTTAAACAAAATGCTCATAAAAACTGTAACTTTGTAATTGATTTTAACCTTTATATGAAGAGATAAAATAATCGTTTCACATGATTTGGATGTTGCATTTAAATTTCTATAACTTTTATTTGAAGTATTTTTGGATAAAATAATTAGATAACGTTTGCGCAAACAAAAATTGATTTCCTATGTTAAACTCCTATGTTTCACTTTTCGATTTACACCCTGTACATACATTTTCGGTAGTAGATATACAATGTTAAGCATGGGTAAAATTAGAAAAATATTAGTACAAAAATTAAATTAGTAACACAAAATAATAATATAAAGTACCTCGAAATTACAAATTGCGAATGATTAGTTGTATCTGTTTTTTGAATGAATTCAAAGGAGTGTTAAATATACAAATCAAATCTTCTTTAAAATGTGTGGGCGACTGTAGTTTTCGAAAAATGTCAGTGTCAAATTAAATTTGACAAGGTGAATAAAAAAAGGCAAATTCTTACCATGTATTCAGCCGCTGATTACTTAGAAATGATTATAATTTTCGGAGAATGTGGACGTAACGGCAGAGAAATCTTGTGAATCATAAAGTGATATTGAGAGCCATCGCAAGGACGCATGAGACCGGTCAAGTTATGCCAGATCGAAAAGAAACTGGTGGTGCTCCCAGAATCGCTCGTACAGTAGTTGAGAATGAAGAAGCTGTTTTAAATGTCTGAGTGAATCGTTCCATGGGTGTTATTACCATTGTATAAATTGCATTACAATAAAAACGGTTCTTTTTAGAACCACCATTTGTTGTTTTAATCTCAAAGAATTTAACACATTTTACACAGCTGCTACAACACGTTGCACTGTACGATATAAATGATGATCTCGGATGACACCTTCGCTAACCTAAATTTGTTGACAGTGAAAAGTCAACTCTAAAGTGTCAAAATTACCGTAAGTCAAACAAGTTTTGTAACGCACTAGTAGTATTTTTAAAACCTAGCAACTAGTTTTATTTTGTAATAATATCATCACACCTCAAGATATCCTTCCGGGATTGGCGGATTAAAAAGTCTTGTAACTCCGTTATGCAAGCAGCCGCAAATTATTTTCTTCTATTTGTTGGCAACTTATTGTCGTCGGCAAGTGTCAGTTTCGTCTGGGGCGCGAGTTGTGAGACACTCTGTATATATATATATATATATATATGTATATATATATATATATATATATATATATATTATTACTATTATTATTATTATTATTAAAATGTATTGAAATAATATAAATCTATAATAATTATATGAACTCACAAACAATTATTGTTACTATATATGCCAAATAACCATTCAAATAGCGTTATTTTCACGCGTATTTACACAAAGAGGCCAAATTATGCTGTCCTCATGGGGAATATGTAAGTGAGAGTGAGAAGGAACGATTTTCCCTCTCTACGCCCTACACAACTGCCGGTGAGCCAAGCGGTGACTTGGCCTCTTTCGTTCCGAGCAGATCTCACGGCTACAACAGACATTTACGAAAATTCTACCGCTGAACTGTTACCGGTATATCTGGGTAAATAGCTGTTTACCAGGTTGCAGCTACCGGAATAGATATTTTAAGAACCCAAGTGGTAAACAGGGTAGATATCTAACCTATGAAAAAAAATTGAAAGTTCGAAATAGATGTGAAATTTGATGTAGTTAACAAACTGAGTACAATCCTACTTCCGATTTCCACATTAAACACACTTTTAACGCACGCGCTTCGCTTGGTATTACTACCTACCTTTTTTGAGGTTAGATTCTCCATTTATCGCATTTACCGGCTGAATTACTCGATCCACAAATCATGGATCCGGTAGATGAATATGGTAGATATGGTACAATTTTCGAACACGGTAACTATTAACTACTCGTGTTTTCGAACGCAATCGGTAGATGTGGTATCTACCGGTAGAATTTTCGTATATTCCTAATGAAAAAGCAAATAAAACTCTCATATATGCCATGTGTGTACGACAAAGAGGCTAGACAAAATATTCGTAATTCTTGTACCAGAAATTGATGACGTGAGTATCACCTCGGAGAAATAGGATATACATATATATCTTTGTTTCTACTCCAAATCAAACTACAACTTACCTACGAATAAAGTGCTAACTGAAAAGTTAAAATATATACAAAATAATCAACTCAAACATAAAATTAGATAAAATATGTATAATCTTTATTCGCACGTATCACTTAATCATTAACAAATGCATCAGTTGTTCTGCCTTAAAAAATCGTAAATCACGGCAAAATCTTTATCTCCAAGTCCCTTGGCGGTGAGCGTCGTGTAGACCTGGTGCGCAAGTGCCCCCATGGGGATGGGCGTCCCAGATCGCGTGGCTACCCCTTGAGCAAGCCCCAGGTCCTTCGTCACTAGCTTAACTGCAAATCCTCCAGCGTAATCGTTACTGGAAGGGACATTTTCCATCAGATTGGGAACGGGATTGTATACTTCTGATGACCAACAACGACCTGTGGAAGTGTTGATGATGTCCATTAGGGTTTTGGGGTCCAGGCCTAATCTGTAAATAAATAATCATAAGATTAAATTTGTGGCTTAAAGCAAGAACAAACAATGATTACATTATTCGTACATATATACGTAATTTTGGGAATTGGGAATGCGTTATTTAAAATCAATAAGAAACTTTCAGTGTTAATCTGAGGATCACACTAAAATGATTGAAAATAAGACATGATTCATATTTTTTTTATTTTTATATTAAATATGATCAAACCAGTTCCTTTTAATAAAAATACTCGGTACCATTCTCTTCTTAAAAGCTTCCAAGCAATGTTATTTTGGAATATTTCAAAGTAATTCGTGGGAGGTTAATGCCGAGTACATATATACATACATAAAATCACGCAGTTCCCACTTAGTGTGTTAGCACAAACCCGAAACAATAATAATATCAACCACAAAAATAATCACTCTCTTTCAACAACATTCTTACTAACTTGACACCATACAACAAATATTCCTCTCTTAACATATTAAAGTGACCTATTTTCGGTAGCGAAATACCGCAACTGAACTACAGTAATTGTTACGAAACAATCATCCTTCGCCACACATTCCTGTCTAAGTACACTTCTTTTGCCTCGGTCACATTCATCATACACGCTCTTCTTCTCTTCCCACTCGGAAACTTTCTCTCTTTTAGCACCTTATCAATCACATCCATC
This sequence comes from Harpalus rubripes, assembly GCA_963082715.1. Classification (NCBI taxonomy): domain Eukaryota; kingdom Metazoa; phylum Arthropoda; class Insecta; order Coleoptera; family Carabidae; genus Harpalus; species Harpalus rubripes. The sequence goes on from OY720457.1 coordinate 4,490,219, forward strand.
CACTTACACACTGAACGGTCACGCAATCGAACACTCTCAATTTCACCAAGATATATACGCTTTACAAGCCGTTCATTTTTCATTCTCTCCACATGACCAAACCATCTCAACTGGCTCATTCCTACTCTCTTAACAACATTGTTCCTAACCATACTTTCTTCATACACCAAATTATTATTATGCCGAGTTACACCACTTATTGCAAATTTAACGTCATTTATGACAAAGACAAAAAAAAGGGCCAAGATTGTTTTGCCAAAAACACCTAAATTTCAAATAACAGATACAAATTGTTTAGCTTAAAAAAATATGGTGTGGCCAACACAACACCTGCCGCCATTTACCGCCCGAGACACAAAAAAGATTAAGCTAATCCGTATTTTTGGATTAGCGAATTTTACTCTAATTTTGGCAGTTTATTTCTTAAAATATTGTCTAATTTAATCCAAGTAACTACCTTTTTTTATAATAAAATTAAGATTAAATTTTAAATGCCGGGATAAAATAGAATTCACTAATCCAAAAATGAGAATTAGCTTAAACATTTTGCGAACCGTTAATTTTTATTAATCTAAATACATACCTACATATATACTTATGTTAGAAACTGTATTGATTTTCTTTCCTATTGTTCTATTAACTTTTTTCTTTTTAAAACGTTACTATTATTAATTTGAAATGATTAGTTCTCTTACAGTGACATTTACGGCGTTTTTTATTCATGTAACCGGGTTACATATGGTTAACGGCAAGTAACCAGTGTGAATAAAAAATGCCAGGTTATTACAGACGTTTCTGTCAAAATAATTATTTGACATTTGTCAAATATTTATCTTGTTCATAGTGTGATACATTTAATTTAAAGCGTATTGAGCTAATACAAATTAAATTGATAAAAAATGTCACAGACTCCATTTTTTACTTTTACTGAAAGTTGCCTAACTGCCCAAGAATCAGCGTTTTGACAGCTAGAAAAGGATAGCAATAGTAACCTGACATGTAACCGCCCAGCATACCGCTGTTACATGTTTGACGTACCCGGAAGTAACCGGTATGCTGAATAAAATGCGGTTACCATGTAACCGGAGGTAATCGGTCTTAATAAAAAATGCCTTTATCTGTCAGTTACATACATTTGAATAACTGCGTAACCAAGAAGTTTTGTTTGTTTAAAGAGTAGACTCCGGGATTTAAATTATAGATAATATTATGACTTTATCCATAATATATGTAGAAAAAGTATTAATGTAAATCTGTAGAAAATTTAATAATTTTTAATTTTTATAATAACATTAATCTCGAAAAAATAACAATTAAAGGTATTTTTCGGAGAAAAAATATTTTGAGCTTCAAGTAAAGTGCCATATCCTGTTACCCGATTTACACCAAAATTTAATGGGCTCTTTCCAGAATAGAAAAAATTCGAAATACAAGATTTCAAAATTTTCTGAATGATAGTACTTACTTGAGTTAGAGTGGAGGATCCACACATACATACACACACACACACACACACACACACACACACACATATATATATATATATATATATATATATATATATATATATATATATATATATATATATACAGCATCATCTTGAAAATGTTAAAATTGGATTCTAGGGACCTTAAAACGTGTTCATTTACCAAAATCTCGATGTGCGATTTTTAGCACGATCCCTATACCTCCCTTACCAAGGGTAGCGGGAGGTAAAAACAGTAAAAAAAACCCTCGACATTATACTGTTCAAATATGTAAACTCTATCACCTACATTGAAAAAAACCCTGTCATTATGTTATCAGTTCACTCTCCAAAAAGCAGTCACCCAAATAAAATAGCACTGTTCATGCGGAACGAATCGTAGTTGAAAATCTCTTTCAGTTAGAATTTGTCAAGACCCAATGCGCCGTATCATTGATCCAATAAATTAAAAGTTTGGGAAGTTGTTGAACAAACTTCAGAGTCAAATATTTCCTTAACCTTTCAGCTATTACGAGTAATCCATAAATCGAATTCATTTCATATCAAGCAAAAAATAGAAAAATAATCGCAGAAGAGTTTACTGAGAATTCTCCAAATTTTAATACCAGAGTCGCGGTAGAACTATTGAGAATGTTTCATCTTAGCAATTACTGGGATGTCGGTCTCCTACACAAAACGTCATTATTTTTATCGGAAAAGATGGGATATTTATTTCAGATTAAAACGAGAGTTCTTCAGAAAATACAACATTATCCGGCATACATACAATTCAAGTACAGATAGAATAATAAATAATGAGTATTAATTTCCATTTGGCATTGTTGGCATTGTACCGTACTCTATATTTTTTACCTCCCGCTACCCTTGATAAGGGAGGTATAGGGCAGTGGTTCTTAAACTTTTGCCTTGGCGACCCACTTCGCAACCCAATAAATTGTAGCGACCCATCAAAATTTTGTTACTTCAAAATTTATATTTACAACCCATAACCTGTATTAATTTAATAATTATACGATAAATACACATTAATTGATGTAAAGATTATATATTTCTATAATTTAACTCAAATGTAACAAAAACAAAAATGTTATTATAACTTATAACTATGTACAAACAAAATAATTTACAAATATTTCAATGTGATTTAATATTCTCTTTCGATTTAAGATAAACTAAAACTGAAAATGCAGACTCACACAAGTAAATGGTAGCAAAAGGTAAAAGTACATCAAAAGCCATTTCGGATAATTTTGGATACTGCTTACCAATCGCAATCGATAGCCTAAAATCACTTAAACGAAAACTGGAAGTCTCATGATAGGTACAGTAAAATATTAATTTTCGCGACCCAAAATAAAATTCACGCAACCCACTTCTGGATCGCGACCCATAGTTTAAGAACCGCTGGTATAGGGATCGTGCTAAAAATTGCATATCGAGATTTTGGTAAATGACCACGTTTTAAGGTCCCTAGAATGTATGTGTGTGTGCGTGTGTGTATGTGTGTATGTGTGTGTGGATCCGCCACTCTAACTCAAATACTATCACTCAGAAAATTTTGAAACCTTGTATTTCGAACTTTTTCTGTAATGGAAAGAGCCCATTAGATTTTGGTGAAAACCAAAAATCAAAATTGTAGAATGGAAAATTCTAAGAACAAATTTTCAACCGCATATTTCTATTGTTAAAGATAGAAGAATTATAAGAGTTTTAAATAACGCGTCCGCAACTTGTGACGTCATACCGACATCAGCCGACCGAACCAACATTGGCAGTAACGCAGAATATGCGTATGCGTCTTAACAATAGTAATCTCCTTGCGTTATTTATATTAACCCTTTAACCCTACTGTGGTAGTGTGGAGTCTGTGAGACTCCAGAGATTTTAATTGTTCGTTTAATTCGGTAATTAATTTGAATATGTTCGTGTTTGTTTCTCTACCTTGCTAACTTTTTAATATACTACATAATATTATACGCAAGTAGTGGGTGGTTACTTTTGCTTACTTATAAATATTTCTTATTCTGTGCATAATTATTCCATATAAAAATATTAATTTCGATAAAAAGAGAAAAGTTTAAAAGTTTTTTCAACGAAATAGACACAGGAGTGTTCAAATAATTAACGTTGTGTAAATAAACATTATTATATGTTAATCTAATTATTTTTATGTATGTAGGTACATGCATAACTCAAAAGAAATTTAGTTTATTTTTTATGGATTATGTAGTTTATAAAAATGTGTAAATTTAAACTTAATACTTTCTAAAATGTAACAAACAACCAAATTTCATATTCTACTTTAATGTAAGTTAAATGGTGTAATGTTAATATAAATACTATATTAAAAAAAAAAATTCAGGCACTAATATTAAAGGACAATATATTAACGGAGTCTGTCAGACTCCGCGGCACCGGTAACATAACATTTTTGGGCACCATCACTGCAGGGTTAATATAAAATTGCAATATTTATTTTCAGTCCTCAATTTCAAAATGTAAACTGCATCAAAACTAAACATAAACATACCTACCTTTGAAACTAAATATAAGGATCAAACACAACCATGGAGAAGAGAAAAACCAAAATACATACTGTAGTTAACAGAGTATAACAAAAATACGACAACACCCAGCACATACACAGAGGAATTCGAAAAAATCTGCAATGAAGAGAAAGCCCCACTAATTTTCACTGATGGATCAAAAACTGAAACCAAGGTAGGAGGAGCAGTAAAAATAAATAATAAAGTTACAAGTTTCGGCCTTCCCAAAGACATTGCCACAAATACAGCTGAAGCATATAGTATCCTGAGAGCACTTGAAGAAATAAATAAAGACCCACAAACTCATAGCAAATATATGATCTGCACTGACTCATTAAGAGTAATAAATAACATCAAGACATTATACAGCAAAGAAACAATCATACAAAAAATCCAAGATAAAATCCACCAAACTAAGACAAAGAAAATGACAGAAATCATACTAACATGGGTACCATTCCACAAAGGCCTTGAAGGCAACGAAATAGTAGATAAAGCAGCCAAAGAAACAAATGAAGAAATAATTGAAATACCCATTCCAGCACTTGATTTCAAAAGAACTGCCAAAGAACAAATAAAAATGCTATGGGACGAACAATGGCACAACACCACAAATAACCACCTAAAAGACATTAAACCAGATGCAGAAAAAATTAATGAAAGAAGGAAACAAATAAAAATCACTCGACTACGAATTGGACACACGATCGTAACACATGAACATATATTCCAACGAAAGAGCCCACCAGT